>JAJONZ010026896.1:0-24384 GCA_029582445.1 Solanum paucissectum
AAATTTGAAATTTGAAATTTGAAATTTGAAAACTTAAGCATTTTTTATTAGCTAAAAATGTTATTGAAAACTAAATAAACTAAAAATGCTATTCAATAACATATAATTTCAATACAAATAAATAAACATATAAAAAAAATAAAAATTCCACGTCCCGTCCCACCAAACCCTGTCCCATCCCGTATATATAGTGGGACGAGATGGAACAAATTTTTATCCCCCCAATCCCGGTCCCCCCCCCCCCCAAATCCTGGCCAAGTCGTCCCCTGTCCCGTCCCGTCCCCCAGTCCCCGTCCCCATCCCCTTGCCAACCCTAAAGCCAACTGACATCAGTACATTAAATGTACGAGCATGCGAAGGGAATTTTATAACAAGACATAAGCTTGAAAGAAACTGAAGGAACATACCTGGGCTTAACTCAACTCAACTTAACTCATTTCAATATAAAACAATAATATCAATGCAATATAAAGAAAATATTTTAAAACATGGATAACAACTCTGTGTATTTAGAAATACAATGGTAACTCAGTTTGTATGCAAATATACAATATAAACTTTGTTTGTATGTAAAAATACAAGTGAACTCTATGTATATAAGAATACAAAATATAACTGTGGGAGTTTCTCTAACCGACAACCATCACTTTAGAGCTATGTGATGATACAACATTTTGTCTCATGCTGCCAGGGTCATCCCATACCTTGCCGGGGGTATAGAACCTAACTACTAAGTGGATCAACTAGTCTATGCTAAAAAGCACTAAGGAATAATCTAAAACGTATGACCCTTTTTCAACCCATGATGGATATATGGTTTATGGGGGCTGGGAGTTGTCTGAATTCTCTCCCATATCGGTGCTCAATACTACTCCCAAAAGATACTAGCTCATATGCTTAAAAACATAACTTCTTTATGTGGTTTGAGATAATTGCTCAAAACTTAGCTCAAAGGCTCTCTTGGAAATCAATGTTTCCTCTCTCACTTAATTGTGAAAACATTTATTCTTTACTGAAAACTAGCTCATAGACTCTATTGGAAATTGGTGTTTCCTTTCTTGTTTAAATGTGAAAACATTTACTCTTTGGGAATACATAGTCCCGATATACTCTTTTGAAGAAATGAACTTCAATTTTTACTCTTTACTCAACTCAAAACTCAAGTCTTAAAACAAAGTTAAAACATTTGTAAAAGACTTTTGGAAAACTCTATGAACTTCTCTTGACTTGACTCTTAACTTTCCTTGAATTGAATTATGAATTCAAGGCTCATGATCTCATGTTATGGATGATTTCATGTTGTTTAGATGCACCTTAGAGTGTAAAAATCAACTAGAAAACATAGGTGCATTTCAAGGGAACTCATACAGAAAGAAGTGGGAAAGGGTAAAAGACCTGGCGTCCCTGGCGCGCGCACTGGCTGGCGCAGCGCCCCAGAGGCCAAACTACAAATTCATGTGTAGGGCGCTCTGAGTGGCGCGGCGCCCCACCCCTTTTCCCCAGATTTTTGACAAATTCTCTTGATCGTTTTTCAACTCTAAACCCTCTAGATTCAATTGTTTCCTTCCCCCAAACACTTAAATTCGAATACATAACCAAAATATGCAAGAATCTACTCAAAACAACGTCAACTTTCATGAATCTAACTCAAGAACTACTCAACAACTTCAACAATCAAGAACCCAATAGAAACTTCAACACAATCTTTCTAGAACTCAATTCTATACTTTCAAGAATATAATTTCGCTGAATTAAATCATGATTGGCGCGTGGGTGAATGAGTCCAATGCTATGTGATCTCACATACCTCGAATGGATCAACACTTGGCAAAATTCACAAGCTTAACTTCAAGAACGCGACGAATCCTTGCTTCTTCTCCTCTTTTCTCTTCTCTCAAAACCCTAACTTAATTTTATGAAGCGTAAACTGAACCAATTCAGTTTAGACCCCAATTTAATTATCAAAAATGAAATTAATTAATTGGGTAGGAAAAAGACCATTCTACCCTTCTAAAATTTGGTTTTGACTTTCCTTATCTAGACAACCCGACTTCCAATGGGCATATCTCCCTCATACGAACTCGAAAATAAGCAAACTCAGTGGCGTTAGAAAGATAATAGAAAGATATTTTCTACGGTATCTTTTAGCACACCTAAATCATCCCGTGCTAGGATTTATGATCGTTTGAAGTTGAACCAAACTCATACTTAGCTCAACTTGTCAAACTTTCCAAATTTGATTATTTCCAAAAAACGGTTTCTTTCAAATTCTAGTTCCTTCTAGTTCTTTCGAATAACGAGGTGTTACACTATCTCCCCCTTGGAAACATTCATCCTCGAATGTGATTACTCTTACATCTAAGGGCGTAACATCTAACATTAACTCAAACACCCAACACACAAAATGTAAATACAACATACCAACTTAAAATAAATGTCAAGATGAGACTTCTCCGGACTCGAAGAGATGTGGGTATATCTTCTTCATATCTTCCTTAGCTTCCCAAGTAGCTTCCTCAACAACCTGATTTCTCCACATAACTTTGACTATTGTTACCTCTTTTGTTCTCAACTTGCGAACTTGGCGATCTAGAATCTGAACAGGAATCTCCTCATAAGATAAGCTATGTTTGATACCAATATCTTCAGTATGTATGATAAGTGACGGATCTCACATGCAGTTCTTCAACATGGAATTATGAAATACTGGATGAACCGCTGCTAACTCTTGGGGTAGCTCCAACTCATAAGCTACATTACCAATCCTTTTGGATGTTTTGTAAGGGCCAATATATCGGGGGTTAAGCTTCCCCTTCTTACCAAATCTCATAACACCCTTCATGGGTGAAACTTTCAAGTATACCCAATCATCTACTTCAAACTCTAACTCCATTCTCCTCACATCAATGTAAGATTTCTGATGACTATGCACTGTTTTCAACCTTTCCTGAATAACTTTCACCTTTTCCATAACTTGATGAACTAAGTCTGGCCCTATCAATCCAACTTCACCAACCTCAAACCATCCAATTGGAGATCTGCATCTTCTTCCATAAAGGGCCTCATAAGGATCCATCTGGATGCTAGAGTGGTAACTATTGTTATACGCAAACTCGATGAGAGGTAGGTGATCATCCCAATTACCCTTGAAATCGATCACACAGGCCCTCAACATATCTTCTTAAGTCTGAATAGTGCGCTCTTCCTGACCTTCTGTTTGAGGATGAAAAGCAGTACTCAAGTTCACCTTTAAACCCAAACCTTTCTAAAATGACTTTCAAAATTGTGCAGTAAATTGTGTACCTCTGTCTGAAATAATGGAAACTGAAACTCCATGAAGCCTTACTACCTCTTGAATGTATAACTTGGCATAATCCTCTACGGAATGGGTAGTCTTTACCGGCAAAAAGTGTGCTGATTTTGTCATCCTATCAACAATCACCCAAATAGAATCATGTTGCATGCGAGACCGTGGAAACCGAGTAATGAAATTCATATTGATCATCTGCCACTTCCATTCCGGAATCTCTATATTCTGAGACATACCACCGGGCCTTTGATGCTCTACTTTAACTTGTTGACAATTCGGGCATTTAACAATGAACTCAACAATACTTTTCTTCATACTATTCCACTAATATACTTCCCTCAAGTCACGATACATCTTTGTGGAACCTGGATGGATAGAATATCTAGAGCTATGTGCTTCCTCCATGATCCTCTCTTGGAGTTCATCCACCCTTGGTACACACAACCTACCTTGATTAGGTGTGCATTCGGTTTTTCGGTTTGGTTTTGCACTATTCGGTTTGGATTTTTCGGTTTTTGGTTTTGTAAAAGTAACCCAATCCGATCCAAAATAAATTTGGTTTGGTTTGGTTTTTCTCTATTCGGTTAGACTTTTTTCGGTTTGGTTATTCGGTTATGTCATTAATTAATAACATAACCAAAGTAATAATATTAAATCCCTTAAATATATTTTCTAATATAAATCATAAGTAAAACTTAAAACACAATACTTATAAGTATACCTATTATAGATGTTCAAACATAAAATATAAATGTAATCATCATGAAAGGCAATAACCAAAAAGGGAAAAAAGTATTTAATTCCAACTTAATTCTAAACCTATATATATATATATATATATATATATAATTCGGTTTTTTTGGTCTTTTGGTTTTTATTTTTTAAAATCCGAAATCAAACCAAAATAACAAAAAAAGTAATTTATTAATCCAAAACCAATCCGAAAAACCAAAAAATCAATCCAAATAAAATTTCGATTTGATTTGGTTTGGTTATTCGGTTTAATCCGAATAGTGCACACCCCTAACCTTGATACCTCAATACACCATCTCCTCCTTGTTCAAAAGTCATTACTTTTTGCTTATGAACATTTGCCAATCTAACACACCATTTATCGCATTTGAAGAGTCCTAATTGCGAAACAAACCTTGTAATTGTGATTCCAACAGACTCAACATTTTTTTTCCAACAATAAAATGAGCATAACTTTCTCATACAACCTTGGAATTCGACAATTCTTTTTGCTATGATTTGAAAATCACAATATAGATCTAATAGTTCTATAGTGTATTTTGTAGCGTATTTTGTTTAAGTGGTACAATTTATGCTTCAAAACGACGGTAACTATCCACTATGAATAGTACATAATCATTACTCGTCTGATACTCATCAAAATCTAATCAAAACTTGCAAACAAAGTCATTTCATTTACCCTTCTAGCTTCGAAATTATGCAACTTGGGACAAATTAATAATCGGTCAGGATAAGCTAAGAAGTATAATCATTTCCAAAGAATTCATGATCCTCTTAGTCAGCTAATGCAATCCAACACGTAACAAAAGATAGCATGCAAATATGGGTCAGTATGTGGGGACAACATTATTATTTGGTCATTTCAAACTACTTATCTTTGAGTCACGTCAACAAATTCAACTATACTAATTTTGAAAAGTCGTACCAGTTTAAGGATAAATAATTTTATTATTACTACAAAATAAATATAAATGACTTTAATAGATAATTTGTTATAGTTGAGTGACCGTTATTCAATTTCACAGCAACATAAGCCTAAATTGTCATTTTTATGGCTAAAGTTAGAGTGCAAAGTCTAAAAGCTCTTGTTGGTAGCCTCAAATGCAATCATGTCTCCTCAACAAGTTCAAAGATCACTTATCAATCATCTCCAGATACTTATACAGTTATACTATACCCTTTTTTTTATTTTTAAAGAAGCTCTTCAATACAAATATATTACTACTAATTTCATGCTAAAGTTCTAATGTCCATATAAAATTAATAAATTTAAAGAAATGTCTGTATATGTTAGGCATAAAGCCAGATTGGTTCCCCTTCAAAAAAAGTTTGCGGCTCAATCCTTAAAAATCTTTATTTTTTCTTTAAAAAATAACTAAATAGGGAAGTCATCTAAAAGCAATCGTCCACAATAAGTGGAATTAGTAATCCATCGTTCATGACAAATGGAGTGAGTGACTCACAAAAAAAAAGGCAAGTAATGTGTTATTAGGGGTGTACGTGGACCGAGTTAGTTTAAATTTTTTAAATAAAGCCAAATATTTATGTTGGGTTGGTTTGATCATGGGTTGACTTTCAAGTTAAAATCAAATCAACTCAATATAATCAAGTTTTTTTTCTTCAATATCAAATTAAGTCAAACCAAATTACTAGTCGGATTTTTTTCTCAGTTTGCGATTTGGTGCGATTTTTGATACTCGATTTTGTTCATCCCTAACTAGGGGTCTCAGATTTGAATCTCTTTAGGTACGAAGTCGTCTTTGACTCTTTGTTAGGGAGCATTTTACCCCCAATGTGAGACTTCCTGATGCGAATTCGGATTTAGTCGAGGTCCAATGTAGGTATCAAACATCCAATGATCAGAAATAAAAAAAAGGTTAAAATTTATTGATGGCTAGAGTAATTTTTTTTGGGTACAATATATTGATATAATTATAAATGAAATACACATAATATTGGGGTTATTGTATAGTGCAAAGAAATGAACTTTGGGCCTAACTAAACCTCAAAAGCTAACTCATAAGGGGAGAATTGTCCAAGTTCATATAAGAAGATCACTCATCTCAGTAACCACTAATGTGAGAATTTTTTCATTCTTCAACATCGTTCCTCACGTCTAGGATTGGACACCTGAAGCGTGGACAATTTAATTTGGGGATTCAACTTCCGGTTAGATGAGTCGTGCTTTCATACAATGTAATTAAATAAGTGGATCTTGGGTTTAACCCAATCCTAAAGCTAGTCAACAGAGTCAAACCCATCCCAGTCTATAATTTATCGATGTTGACCCCCCATATTAAATTTTCCATGCACGAGATGTCCGAGGTGTGAAGCGGAAAGTTAAGTTATCCCATATCGGTGAGATGAGAAAATGGACCCCCTGCCCCACCACCACCTTCATGAGCTAACTTTTTGGATTGAGTTAGACATAAAATCTGTTTCTTTATATATAAAAATATAATATAAAATTATCTGGTTTTTCTGGATCAATTGAACTTCTTCCCTTATTTTGTGCTAGTCTTTAATATTTATCTTTCAAGATAAGAATAATTTTTTTTGTAAAGTATAAATTTATCTCTTCATATTATAATATTTTACAAGTTATGTTCTACAATCTTAAAAAATCTATTTCTTGCAAGCTATACGCTCGATTTTTAAGAATAAAAATTAAAAATGAATCTTTTTAAAGAACAAATCGTGCTATTAAAAGATTATTGCCTTGTCTAGGAGTAGTAAGGTAAGGATATATTCCAATTGATTGGGGGTATCTATCTTTTTTTATTTGGTTAGTGTGAATGTGTCTTTAGCATAAAAGGTTATTATGAACATGTCACATGTGCAATCCTATCTGCTTTTCGGCTTCTAGTTATGCAATATTATTATATCATCTACAAAATCAATAGATGCCCACACAATAATCTTTTCCATTTAATTACTATTCATTTGAGGATCAATTATTTTATTTCTTCATTATATTAATCATAGATTATTCCTGTTACATGTATATCCATCAATACCCACTAGTCAATTGCTTATTAGCTAAGGTTTTCTAAATCAGCCTGTCTCTATATGTGTGTGTTTGTATAGACATGTGTACTTTTTAATTTATATTATTATAAATAGTTACTCATAATATAAGTGAAATTAGTTATCTAGAAAAACGGTGAATATATATAGGAGGGGTCATTTAAACTCTCATGTGTATTTTGCGCGGGTCTTTCATTTATGTTACTTATAATAAATAGTAATTATTTTTTAACGTGACATAAATTTATATTTTTGTATCATAATATCTCATAAGTTATATCTAAGTATAATTTCAGTTGCTAAAAAAGTGATTGAGAACCATGAAGTCTCAGGTTCAAATCTCTACGGAGACAAAAAAAACACTTGGAGATTCTTAATTTCTATCTGTCCTAGCCTTGGTGGATGGAGTTATGTGGTACATGTTGTCTGTTACTGGTGAGAGGTGACACGTATCCCGTGGAATTAGTTGAGGTGCACAGACACAGATCCAGACACTACGATCATTAAAAAAAATGTAATTTTATGAATTAGGAGTTGTTATGTTTGGATTTTAACTCATGATAACCACTAAAAATAGGGAAATTCATCCTCAATATGCACAGGGCAAACAAAATGATCTAATAAAATTCATGAGATGCAAGATAAAAGGACCTACATCATGGAGGTGCTTAAGAAAGTAACAACTTAATGAACCCTAACTTATAAGATAGCCACATGCATTAAAAGTTGAAAAAGGACAATGCTACTATACCTACTCAATTATTTAACAATGAGAAAAAAAAAATACTTTTAACACGTGTACAAAATAACCATCTTCTTTAATCTTTTTTCCTTCTGTAAACTCTGTACACATTTTTTAAATATAAAAGAGTGAATCTGGAGAAATTGATTAGAATTATGTTGAACTTTATACATACAAGAAGGGGACAAGTGTAGTGATAAGTACTCATGAGTACTGCCTACATTTTCTTGCATAATTTCCTTGTTTGTCTTTGAATTCCCAATTTAATGAAACTCAATATAACACGTTAGCTTTTTCAGTAATTAAAATATGGTCCAAGAGTTATCCTCTAACAAAAAATAAATAAAAATTAGCGACAATAATATAAATATTAGTATACTATATTTAGCGACAATTATAAATATGAATATTTATAACAAGCACCTTATATAAATACCGCTAAAAACTTTAGTGACTAGATACAATAACAAACATCATTATCTATTGTTACGAGAATGAATATTTTCACTAGAAGAGAATATCTATTGTTACTAAATCATAGTGTAATATTTCAAATGGACACATAGCATTGGGTTTAACATAATAAACTGCTAGGGTAAAAAGGTTTTACCCCATCAAGTCACTCAAAAACTTTAGATTTTTTACATCGAATATTATGCATTAGTAATTAGCTAAACAAAATAATTGACCTATTATAGCAGGAAAAATCTAAGTTGTTTAGACTTAGATGTGTACGTCTGATCACGAGCGTGGATTTAGAAGTTGGATCTTTCATAATCTGAACTTTAAGATATAAGTGCAAAAATCAGTGAAAAATGATTCAAATGTACACAAATATAGAGCTATACGCTAAATTATGAGACATTATGTGAAAAACTTATAAGGAATTTCAATCAAGAGGAAAATACGAGAAGAAGATAAAATAAAAAGAACTGATCCATTTTCTTCAATTTCATCATAACCTTTTGTTTTAAATATTTGCTCTGATTTTCTCCGTCGATTTTGATCAAAATACCCAAAATTAATTAATTAAATCTGATATAAATCTCACACTCACATTCACAACTACAACCATACATCATATTGTATTTGTATGAGTGCGCCACTGAAAATGAAAATTCAAGCAACTTAGGATAAAATTATATTGGTGGGTGTTTATAGAAAAAACTACAATGTGTATAATTTAGACGTTGCCAACACTTAGCCGGCAAAGAAACGGATAATGAGGAGAAAAGTGGCTTTGGAGTTGATAAACAACCAATAAATTAGACATATTAATTAATTCCTTATAAACACAATGTGGTCGCAAGAGAGAAATTCATGAAAAAGACAAACTTGTAGAGACATATCATATTAATTAAATTTTCATACCAAAGACAAATAATTCTTCATTGGCAATCCAAAAAATACAACTATTCTCCTTTCTCTTCTCAATATATATATATATATATTATACATAATATACATATACATATACACACTAGTGTATGTCATTATGTTTATTTTTCCCTTCCTTTCCCTTCTTGTTCAGTGTGTATTATTTTACTTTGGGGTAAACTTGCAAGCACAACATTTGTATCTTAGTCCTCTCTCGACAACCTCTAATCAGAGAAAGGAAACGTATATTCTATATCAAACTTAGAGAATCTCTATATATTCTACACGAAAAAACACAGATCTAATCAAATAGTAGTACCATGGTTCAAGAGAAAGTTACAATATCTATTGGAACACTACACAGTAAAAGTGTGTTGAATCAAGAACAACCAGTAAACGTCTTTAATATGGACGCTTTATTCTGTACACTTGAAATGCACATAAAAATATAGCTAGAGAGATATAAGATCTATAGCTAGCAATATACATATTGCTCAATCCTTCAAAATGAACAACTTTTGAAGACCCCAACGTATCCAACAACATTTTTGAAGAATCTGAACAACAGAGACAAACAAACATCCTTGTTTTAGGATGATTTTGGGTATTGGAAAAATTTCATACCAGGCATGAAAGTAGTAATAGGAGTAGGAGTAGGGTAAGTAGTTGATATTGGAGGTGTGAAATTTGCAAGTTGTTGGTGAAAGCCTCTTGAGGAAGTTTGGTTAGGCATATTGTTGTTGCCTTGATCATATAATATCCCTTTAAAAACATGTCCTGCTATGTTCACTGATGTCTGATAGGCATATTGATCAACCACATTGTCTACTGAACTTACTCGAACACAATGAAAAATCGCCGGTAAACTCACTTCTGATGGAAGTTCTTCTTCTTCTTCTCCTACACCTAAACCTTGTAAGTAGTGTTTCAAAAATAAAATATACATTGCAAATTGATGACAAAATAGAGTAGTGATCAATTTTTACACTATTAAACTAGTGTTTGACCTTTTGAATCAGATTTTGAAAGTTTATCTTTAAATATCTGTTTAGTCATGAAATTTGATGTACTTTTGAAAGTCTAAAAACTAGCTCATACCATATTTAGGGAGAAATTTCACTTCCAATCATAAAGCCTCAATATTTTTTTAAAAAAAAAATACATGTTCAAACTTCAAAAACTCAAATTGAGTTCTTAGTTTTTCATCAATACTTTTGTCCCTCATTCTTCAAGAATGAGATCTTTTCAAGTTTGAATTTGATCATTTGAAAATTGGGTTCTAATTCCACTTTATATTTACTATAGCATGTATTTTCTATTTCTCTAGTAAAAGAGGATCAAGAAGGACACACTTTTTACTGTTTTAGTGTACTAATTATCATGTAAAGTTACTAATCTCATTTTTGATAAACAATTACATATAATTATTTTTTTACTAATTTGATAGTGTATGAAATTCTTTAACTCCCCAAGTGTGCATATATATATATATATATATAACTTAATTATATAGCTAGTAAAATTAATGTAGCACCTTTTTTTTTTGGTCTTTTGCTATGTTGAGGGTGCAAGTAGTGTGAGTGACTACTCATCCATCGATCTAAAGTTGATCATATAAGATGAGTCAAGAAATAAGTAAGAATAGTATGTCTAGCTACAATGACAGATCCAAAATTTTTATTAAATGATTTTAAATATATAAAGAAGTAAACACACAAATCAGTCGAGAATAGAGTTTAACATCTATTATGTACACATTCAAAAAAAACAATTTTAATCATATATAAATTAAATAACATAATTTTTCATCCATCTGAACTCCCTGGCTAGCTAGGTATAGCAATAATATAAATTGTACTAGCTAGGGGGTTTGATGGTACTAGTATTCATGAAGACATATATGAATTATAAGTACCTGTTTGTAATAGCGCGTGATTTTCTCTATGTCTTTTAGGGTTTGGTTGTTGAACAGTTGAAATCTGATGATGATGCCTTGGACGCTGCCTCGTAGAGACGGGGATCCAAGTGCTCTTAACATGAGTTTGACATTGATACCCTTGAGTTTTACAACAAGTTCTGCATCTAAAATACAAACAATCTTTCTTTGCTTGATTTCCACAATCTTCACATCTCTTGTTATTTGATGATGATATAACAATTCCCTCATCTTCTCTCATCATCATTTTTTTCACTTATTCTAACTTTCATTTCACTAATACTATTGGGAGCTACCTAACTTTCATGACTTTCTTCTATTCCAAAGAGAGTTTTTTCATGGCTCAAGAAAATATATAGTACTATATGTTGGATGAGTCTTTTCTTCTTTATCAGTTAGAAATGTACCTTTTCATCTACTCCCAATTTTATTTTCTTGGCACCAAAATGAAAAAAAGGGAAATGTTTTGGAAAGGACACATACTACATAGCATGTGTATGTTCCTTCCTAATCTTCTATCATATTAGAATTTGAAGTTTATGAATTTTGAATTTATTATCAAGCTTATAGCTCATTTTACTTATTAGATGCATGATAGAATCAGAATTTGCAGTTTATGAATTTTGAATTTATTATTAAACTTATAGCTCGTTTTACTTATTAGATGATAGAATCAGAATTTAAAGTTTATGAATTTTGAATTTATTATCAAACTTGTAGCTCATTTAACTTATTAAATTTTAATGATTTTTTAAATATAAAAATGAAATTTAATTAAGTGAAAGTTATTGGATCCCGTCAAACTTATCATTGGTATTCATCATTAAGCCATTTATGAAGCTATCTTAGGTGAAGGGTGGTTCCGGCTTATTTAAGATTTTAAGATGATAGGTGCACTATTATGAAAATGTAGATCTAAGATATAAATTTGATCGGTTTGAAATTTAGGACTAAAAATCATTAAAATTATAGGTTCAAAATTAATTTTTATCTATTCAAATGGTATATATATATATTTTGTACCGAAGGTATTGAGATCTGAACTCATTGATTGTACTCACTCCGTCCAACAATAGTTGTCTAACAATACTTGTCCAATTTAGAAGATCAAGAGATAATTTACCTTTTGTTTCTATTTTACCCTTGTTATTAAATACTATTTATCACCTAACACATTTCTCAACGCATTAAATTTAATTAAGTCAAAAGATAATATAGTATTATTACACCTATTATTTATTGTTTCTTAAGGGGTATGCCAAGTCAACAATGGACAACTATTGTTGGACAGAGGGAGTATGATATATCATTCAATACTACTAGTTTTAGTATACACGTTTAGTTTAATTATATAAAAACAATTACAGTGCTTAAAAAAATAGGAATTTTCAATGTGACAAACTTGAAAACTTTGAAAGATTAAAGCTATATATAAAAAATGCTACCAATAATCACTTAGAGATGTGTTACCCAATTTTAGAAAGAAAAATAAAATATGATAGATATAAGATTTAAATTTCTAACCTCACTTAACAAGCCGCACTCAGTCATCATTGTATAATTATATAATACTTTGAGTGTGATTCACACATCTATATTTAAATATTTTTAAAAAATACAACACTACTATATATGATTTCGGGAGGGGAGCACGATTTCATGTGAACCGGGTGACCCCCTCCTGCATAAGCCCCGGGTGATCATGGTTTGATGCATATTCTTTGTCAGAAAATTATGTGATGTACAGAAGTTAAATATTAACTATTATGAGTATACGTATATTTAATTTTACATGTTTTTTTTCAAATTTCTGGCTTCGTCAATGAGAAGTGTACTACTTAATAGAAACCTACTAACTCTGACTGCAATAATGTAACATTATCGTAACAAGAAGGCAAAAGAAAGGATATTATTTTTTGTTCAAGATATAATTACTTCGACTGTTGACAGCAGTAAAAAGAAAATAATGAGAAGACAAATACAAGGGACAAAGGCTTATTATTTGCAAACAGCACTACGTACTGCTTAAAGTGTAAAACAGCTGATCACAGAAATTATAATTACTGTGCCTGAAAAATTAAGTACACTACATATAATATCTCAAAAGGTCACTCTAACTTTAAAAATTTATCTATCAAAGTCATTAAACTTTATTTTTATCAATAAAATCACTTAACTTAGTTCTTTGTATCAATAAAAGCACTCAATTAAATTCATCATAAAAAAATAATTCACACCACAAATAAAATATTTTTTATATTATGTTCATGATTAAACTACTAAATAAATAATTCAAATTACTATTTTATTATAAAATAATATAAAATTCAAAATAAAAGATAAATTTATCAAACTTAGAACCTAAAATTCTCCAAGCTGGCGTCATCATACATAAACCTCACTTTTAAAAAAAATAAATGAAAAAAGAGATTCACACAAACAAGAAATTAATTAAACCAATGATTACCGTCAAATGAAGCAGTAGTAATTTATCAAATGAAATTGATAAATTATTGAAATTTATTAAACTATCAGAGCAAGTGTGGCAGCCGTCATTGCAATGAAGCAGCAAGTAATTTATCAAATGAAATTGAGAAAATTATCTTTTAGAGTATTTTATTTTATAATATAATAAAGTAGTAATTTAAGCTATTTATTTATTTTTTTAATAGTGATAAGATATAAAAGATAATTTAATTTTCTTTTATAATGATAAATTTGGTTGAGTGATTTTATTGATATAAATATCTAAGCTGAGTGATTTTATTGAAATAAAGGCCTAAGTTGAGTGATTTTATTGATACAAAATAAAGTTTAATGACTTAATTTGATAGATAATTTTCAAAGTTGAGTGAACTTTTGAGATATTAACTCCATATTTATGTGTTGAGGAGGAAATATATTTAAAAAGAGTTCATTAATATGAAAAACCGTCTACTGGTGGTTTGAGAGTTGAACACTTTTTGAATTCTAAATATCAAAAGGGATCCTCTCTAAAAAAAACACACCAAAGCGGGCAGTTTGTTCATTTATGGGTGAACTATAACTACCATCTTTTAACGTCGTAGTCTCCGTTAACTTCAAATTCATCCAAACCAATATTATACAAATCTTAAAGGCTACAAATGGACGAACTATAATTCTTTTTGTTAAGCCCACCCACATGAATATATATTTCCTTCTGCCTCACATGAAGTTATATCTCTTTTTTCAACAATAAATATAAGTTATTCAACATTTTCTCATTCATCTTCTATTTTTTCATACTTTATATTTTAATTTTTTATGTCTGTATATTTAGTTGAACCAGATGTTTGTAAATGTAAAGAGTATTGTAAAATGAAAACATCAAGGACTCCAAGAAATTTCGATCATAAGTTTTGGAGTTGTGCGCATTCAAAGGTAAAAAAAAATCAAGTTGTCCACTTCAAAATATTTGGTTATTCACTTGATTTCTTATTTTGTTATTTCAGAAAAAATGATGAATGCGATTGCAATCATTTAAAATTTATTAAATATAAATTTATAAAATAGTTCGGATTATATTAAATTTATGAATATATTAGTCCAAATAAATTATGGATTAATATAATTGAGTTAATTCTTTCTTATTTAAGTCCAATAAATACAGATTTAATTAAAGTTCAAATTAATTAATTTGAGCTACAATAGATGAGCCCAGTTTGCTAAGTTCAATGTCATCTCATCTTAGAGGCCCATTTTGGTGTCACCTGACAAATGATGTGTCATGCCAAGTCAAACAAAGAAGCCAATAGGATCATGACATGTGTCAAAATGACAAATCCGCTCCAAAAAGCCCATATGTCATGTCACTTAATTAAATCTGATTGGCCAAAGGGAAACCTATTCTTATCACAACTCCTCTATTCCAAAACTATAAATAGAGGGCATCATAATTCAGAAAAGGGACCGAAAATTCTAAACAAGAAGTTAGAGAAATTAGCTTATGGATCAAACCCCATAAATTTCTCTATAAACTGCAAGTTTAAGAATTCAAGTTCAAGAACGTTTAAGATCAAGACCACCAGATTTAAGAACAAGCTCAAAGCACTTGAATTCAAATAAAAGGCAAGATCAAGATAAAGTTCAAGTCAAGTCCTTCGAAGATTCAAGAACAAGCTCCAAAGCCCTTGAATCCAAGATCAAGTTCAAGACAAATTCAAGATCAAGCTCAAAAACCCTTGAATCAATATGTAAAAAGATGAATTCAAAGGAATCATAGAGATTGTAACACTCAGACTTTGAAATCAATAAGTACGATTGTTGCGATACTTTTTCGTTCTTGATTATTATTTTCTTGACTCAAATTTTATCGTCTACAATGATTATTTTTAATGGACAGAAAACATGCTCATAAATGAAACTAACACCATTCTTTTACGAGTGAGGAGACCCTCTTTCGACGGTGATACAACGACTTCACACATCAATATGAAATTTGTAGAAGGTAGAATTTTCTAAGGTTATTGCTAAAAGAATTAGAAGAAAAACAAAATGAGAATGTTTGAGAACTTCTGGAGTCAACAGTACTAGGCGTCGTAGAAATGAAATGGACAATATTGCTTCATCGCATGGCACAACGATGTAGTTTAGGCTGGGAAATTGATTATAAGAGGAATCGTTGTCTCAGTCGACCTTAGTAGTTTATTAATATTGTTGTAAGCAAATAAATCGTGAAATTTATTTTATAAAAAAAATTCTCAAGTTTTTTATACTTCTATTATCGAAAAAGTCATGATTTTATATATAGAAAATGGTAAAAAATATCCCTGTACTATTCGAAAAGGTTTAAAAATACCCCTCATTCATCTATTAGCCTAAAAATACCCCTCAGTCAACTTTTTTGGTCCATTATTACCCTTTAAACTAACAACCTTATATTTTTAATTATTATTATTATTAATTACTACGTGACATCTTTCTATTGGATAAAGTTAAATTTAACCCACCAAACTTTCTCTTATCCACCCGACCCACATTGACATCCGTTGACCCTAACTCAATTAAAAGATCTATCAAAAATAAAAAAAGATCTGAATCATCTCTTCTCCAATCATCATAAATAAGAAAGAGATATATCTTTAGGTGAGGAGTTAACAAAAATAATTGTAGTTCGCCAATTTGTGGGCGAACCCTTTAAAATTTGTGTGATTTAGTTTGAATGAATTTAGAGTTAACAATTACAGTGTTAAAATATGATAGTTATAGTTCGCCCATAAATGAACTACCTACTACATTAGCCATCGTGAACGTAAATTTCTTATCAAACAAATTGGTTGAAAGCCTTGGAAAGAAAATACATCCTATCACAATCGTTGTCTCTTCTTCTGAATTAAACCATGAGTCCACTTCAAGAAATATAGTGGAAATATCATTTTCTTAAATGTTATTTCTCATCAAAACCTCATAATCCTTCAATAGAGTTAATCTTATTAATACGTGCTTCTCTTCTAAAAAAATAATAATAAAAAACCTATATTACAAGAAATTTTTATTACCACTTCACACAAATTCAACCTTCCATGTGAAAATTTAAAAATCACCACATATTAAAGATTTTGTCTTAGACACAAATGAGTAAATTTCTTCTTTGTTTATGTGTTTGACGGCTCTCCTGCAAGTATGTAATAGATTTGATATTTATTGAATCACGCATTTGTAAGTTAGTAAATGTGTTGATGATTGCTACATAATTATTAGTTGTCGTTGGTGGTGACTGACCGTCGACTGACATACCATGATTAAGTGTTATCATTTGTAAGATTTCTGTTGATTTTGGATAGAGAACTTTTTAAATCATCTTTAGAAATAAGTTAATTTGAATTAAAATTAATTGCTTAATCAATTAATTAGCTAAGCTTTTTTAATTTTAACAAAATATAGAATATTTATTTGCAAAAATAGACTAATTATAATAATTAAAAAGTAAATAACCTTAAATTGCTCAAAATATGTGCTCAATTAATTTTCAAATAGATAATATATAATTAATTTATACGAATATACTATACTTAAAAGTTAAAACAATATGTAAGAAAGTGTAGAACATATATTAAAATATTTCCTCAAAATAACACCAAGTAATTTTAAAAATATTTTTGATCTTTAAAAAGATTTATTTTCAAATTCAAGAAAATTAACCAAGTAGTAATATAATGGGACCTACGATAGAAAAACAAAATACGTACTAAAAACTGAAAAAGCCCCAATTGCAGAGCAAAATCGAGAAACCCTAGAAATGATTAGATCAGTGATGAAGCAAGTGTCGACCATCTTCAATCGACCGAACGTATCCCTAAATCCACTAAATTGGGAGCTGCAACAATGGCGGGGCATAAGAGTGAAGGTGAGGAACAACAACCTAGACCAAGCACTGTTTTTGATGCAGAGGAAAATGCAGTCTAGCGGAATAGAACGGCTGATTAAGCGCGAACAGCTGCACCACATCAAGAACTCGGAGAAGCGTGTATTGGCTCGTAAGATCCTTGAACGTAAAATCCGTTCTCAAGAACTCGCTCGGAAGCTCAAATCCATCCTTATAAAAAAAGTCAGGTAAAGAAACAAAAGAGTAACTTGTTAATTATTCGGTCTATGTGGGATTCATATTCTATTGAACGAGTGATTGTTGTAGGATGAGTTTCAATCTAAAAGTAGCAGAGGATGAATGAAAGATGAATATAGAGGATTCATATAGTCGAACCCAAATAATTTGTGATTCAGGTGTAGGCGTTGTTTATGATGTTTCTAAAGTAAGCAAATGGTAATGGGAAGACTAGCAATGTAGTGGATTTTATACATGATACTTTTATGATAAACACAAGCTAGATGATATGAATTGATCGGTAATTTTGACTAGAATTCACAAAGAAGTTCTATCCCTCAAGGAGATTGGATGGTAGTGTAGGGAAGATTTCTACTGCTCTCAATGGATGGTGTGGGCAACATAGCAAGCTGCTTTTATTTTTAATATATATTAATCTTATGTTAAATGGCATGAATTAATTTTTGATAATGACTAGAATTAGCAGATATAGTTACTTCCCTCAATACGGCAACATAAAGAAAAAAAAATTAGAAAATTGAGAACTTAAGTGGACTAGTTTCTGCTATGATGTGTAGAAAAATTTACATTTATCTCACTGTAAAGAAGCTGTCTTGGCAATAGGCTTCAATTGCTTTGGGTGGTTGGTTGCATATGGGTGTCTTAGTGTGAGGATATAGGTTGCTCTACCTTACGTCTGCGAGCTTCAGTTTTGTTTATTTAAGATGGGTGGAAGTTATAACTGATGCTTAGTTGCTAAAGAAGTCGATTGACTCAGTAGCAACCAATCTCCAATTCATTTTACGTGAACGAAAATATCATGGTATTTCTAATTCACTATTTAAACAGGCATGTGCATATCTAATGTAACACAAGGTGTGGATAAAAGGTGTCAACTACTAAGACTTTAATGCACAGTAATATCTAAATGTTAGAAATGTAGGTTTTAAAATCATTGAACTATTCTTAGTGCCTCGTGATCAGGTGCATTTTACCACAGTGATGACTGAAGGGGGGAATTTATTTCAGAAATTGATTGAAATTGACTGTTTCCTGTTTCCTGTTTGGTTCATAAGACAGATTTAAGTAGTTGATATCCGTTGCACTTTAACCCATGTAAAAAAGGGAAGAACTCAGGTATCCACATTTCCTAAAGTCATACTGATTATAAAGTGTGTAGTGCTCTTGTTTGAGTGTTGAATTTTACATAAATTCCTTGGGTTGAGATTTAGGGATTTCTATGCAGGTGTTTAGAGTAATATGAAAAATCCATTGTCTTTGCCGTGTTTTTATTCCAAATTTGAATATGCTAGCTTCAAAGTTCAGGATTTTGCGAGCATTTCACTTAAATGAAGGAATTGGGCACATGGTGAAATGCAAGCGCTGTGGTTTATTTGTTTACTCTTTCTAACTTAGAGCAATGTTCTTTCACTAGATGACTAAACTGATTCCGGTGCACATTAGCCATTTCTAGCTATCGGGACTGAGGTAGGCCATAGTGTGAGTTGTCTGATTGATATTATTATAGAAGTAGGGGAAGTGGCTATATTTACTCATTTACCTGCTCGGTAACAATAGTTCTCCTATATGGATAATAATAGGAGCTACACTTGAGATCTTTAGCCCATAGGCCAAGAAAGATATAATGACTGTTGCTTTAATATGGGGAGATATTTTTTTTAGTTCACTTTCTGTCTGATATTGTACTTTTTAAGCTGAAAGGCAATTTTAAAGTTGTAAAACATTTGTTTGGTTACTGAAACAAAGAAGATTTTTGAGAAGTTCTGCATTGAATTGATCAGCATAGCCCTTAATACTGAGGAATAAGAAGTTACCGGTTTCAAAATAAATAAAATTAATCAGCTATTTATGCCACATTACTGGAAGATGATACATGTGGAATTTGCATCGCAGGGTTTGGTCAACCACAAATGAATTTCCTTCGGCAATGCTCAAGATCATTTCTACCATTTGTATCATGACAGGAAGATTCTGATCTCCTCTGAGCTACTAACTATCTTATGTCATCTTCACATGCTTATCTCCTTAATCCAGCAAATGGGAACTGTTTCTCTGTTTCATCAAGGGAAATCTGTTTTTGCTAATACGACAAACATAACATAAGTTATGTCATTATTATTAGAAATTCAGTGAATCTGCATGGAAGTTAAATGACTTTGTGTCGCCCTCCACAAAAATACTTCAACTGTACTTTGACCAGGTCATCAAATTTCCAATCCTGTAAATTTCTTTTGTGCATAATGCTCCAGGTTGTGCCATCACCCATCTTTATTTGGGAGACATCGAGTTTGGATCCCTTGTTTTGTGGAAAAGAGCTGAGTAATGATCTATCAGAGAAAAGTTTGGGAAAATTGATAGTTGAGAATGGACGTATTGGGGAAATTGATTATAGAGAATGAAAGAATTGGGAAAGTTGTGCCTGTGGAGAAATTGATAGAGCACATGAAAGTGGTTCATTCAGTAGAAAATTTTCTACTTTAACGTTTCTAAAAATAAATAGCAATTTATAGCAAGGATTCAGAGGGAATATTGTGAAGCTTTCAATGGGTGAAGGTTTCACTTCCCAAGTTCCCATTCATAAGAAGGGTAGGTGTTCTTAGTCTCCAACTTGAAAATACGTTCTTGTGTCCATTGCAATCCCTTTGGTGTTGCTTGCTTTCCCTTCTCTCAAGTTTTGTGATGTGTGCGTATGGAGCTTTGTATCTGTTGCCTACTCCATCCACCTTTTGCACTTGCCCAAGTGAACTGCATTTGAGATGATTACCATTTGCAGATGAAATCTACACATTTAATTGCAAAATTTTATTTCAAGCCATGGAAAGTCATTTGCTTGGTCATGGGGTAGCTAGTGAGTTGAGAAAACCATCAGAAATATTTTATGGAGGGTGATTTCATAGTGCATAATATGGAGTATTTAGAAGGAGAAGAATCAGAGGTGTTTTGATGGAAACACAACTCCACTTTATGCTTTAAAGTAGAGATGTTTACTAAACCTTTTTGCATGGTGTAATCTTAGTGATGTCAATAATTCCCTTAAGTTTTTAGATTTTGTCAACTCCCTTGATTTTTAGTTTTAGGAGGCCAAGGCATTTACAGGAGCTTAGTCCTCTTTTTTAACTCAGCTGCATCCTCCAGATGCTTATGATGAATGTTGAATGAAATCTGACAATTACATGATCAATCATCAAACAAACAAATAAAAAGAAAAATCATTTTTTGGGGTCTGAATTTTTCTTCCAAATGGAAAACTGTATAGCAGGATAATTGCTCGAGATATGAATTTGTTTCCTGCTACTGTATCTTGGTTCTTGAAGCATTTTTGTTGGGACTGGAACCTGATATAGTTCTGTGGTTGTATTTTCATTTTGTGAGCTTTCTTCACTCTTCTCTTCTTTTTCTTTGAACAAGCTTTCTCCGCTCTTCTCTTATTGTGAATTTCCTGCATATGACCATTCAAAACTGCTTTCAGTTGTAATATTGACTTCCCTAACTGCTATCTTACAGGGGTTTATAAAGGAGGATTCCAGCAGAGCTTCCTTCACCAACTATCCCGACTTGGCAGGATGGTTGCCACAAACATCATTTTCTTGCACCTCCCTATGTGGGCTACACCTTTAAGAATAACGTTTTGCTTTTGATTTTCTATTAGATTTCTCATATACTTGATGTAGAAATACGGCAGGTGTTAGTGGAGAAGATGGTTGCTAGTTGCTGCACTATTTTTTTTTTTCTAGTTCTTCAGACTATTGGTTAATTTGACAAATTACTATGCAAAGAGTGTTTATGGCATACGGGGAATGTATGAATGCCCATTAACAATTCTTGGTTTGACAAAGCCAAATCTGGTCAGGGACCCTTGATGCGAAATTGGCTATAAAAATATGATACAAATACTTAAGAAGTACTACTTGATAGATCATCTGATTGAGTTTTTTTATCCATCAAAAGAGAGAAATTAAAGGATGCAAGAGATACCAATAAATTTAAGAGAAGAAAAACAATGTAGTAAAGTAGTATATTATGTGAAACATTACATTGTTCTTAATTACATTTTTCAGCAAATTGGCATCCATAAAAGGCTGAATTTTACTACTTACATATATACATACACATGTATTTCATATCCTTTAATTGTAGATTCTTGATTTGTCTATCAAACAAGCTTGAGTGTTTGTTTTATCGTCCATTGATAGGCTCAAATTGAGCAAAAGCCCCTGACTTGTCATCAATGGCTTGAACTTCAGTAGGATTTTTATGTTGTTCTGGTGAAGAAATATGTTTGTTATCAGTTGTGACATTAGCATGGGAAACTGTAGAAGGAGAAATTGGTGCAACAATTGCTTTGTTATCGATATCCTCGGTCTTTCCTTGTAACGAGGCTTCTTGCATCTGCAACGCGTACTCCAAATTCCATAAAACATCACCCATAGTAGGTCTGTCAACACCATATTCAGCCAAACACTTCTCTGTTGCTTCCGCGAATTTCTTCATTGATTCTGGATCAATATGTCCTACAAGTGTTGGATCAATAATCTTGTCCAACAACCCTTTTCTTTTCCACTGCATTGCCCATTCTGCCAAATTCACTTGCTCTCTTGGTAATGATGGATTAATAGCAGGACGAGCGCACAAGGCTTCAAGAAGTACAACCCCAAATGAGTAGACATCAGATTTGTCTGTCAGTTGTTGCTTCCTAAAGTATTCAGGATCTAAGTAGCCAAAACTTCCCTTCACAGCAGTGCTCACATGAGTCTGTTCTGTTGTCGGTCCATCTTTTGATAGCCCAAAATCAGCCATCTTCGCGACAAAATTCTCATCAAGCAAAATGTTGGTGGTCTTGACATCTCTATGTATGATCCCAGTAGATGCACCTGTGTGGAGGTAGTGAAGCCCGCGAGCAGCACCAATACAGATATCTAATCGTTGCTTCCAAGATAAAGGCGGCATGTTCTTTCCATAGAGATGATCTCTCAATGGACCATTTTGCATAAACTCATAAACCAATATCATCTCAGCACTTTCATCACAATACCCAATCAACGACACTAAATGTCGATGCCTCAACTTAGATAACATTTGAATTTCTGTCTGGAATTCATTTATACCTTGCTCAGATTGTGGATTTCCTCTCTTGACAGCAACTTTTGTACCATCATCAAGTTCTCCATAATAAACATTTCCAAAGCCACCAACTCCGATTATTTCACTAGGTTCCCAGTTCCTCGTGGCGTCTGACAATTCAGCAAAACTAATGTACTGACCTAATCCCATGTTTTTTGATGAGAAGAATTGGCTCTTGCTTCGCGAAGATGATGACATAAATGTTGAATCACCAGCATGAACTGGAAGTAACCAAGACGAAAAACTATTCCTCTTTTGCCAATCTTGTGGTCTCTTCTGCCATTTAACCGCCATTGCACCCAACCCCACAAACGCTCCAAACATCATCGCGAATCCAACATAAGCCACTGTTTTACTTGGACCACTTTGTTTTTGTCCATCAACACCATATTCCCCATCTAAGCTACCAACAGAGTTATTCATTCGAAACACCTCAAGGCCATTTAGAATCGCATTTCTAAAACCTTGAGCATCATTCACAGGAGAAACACGTACAACGAGGGGGTTAGACACCATGGAGGAATCCACAACAAAATCCTTGTAAAAAGCCGTAGACAAATGATTTGTCAATGATGACAAGTCTAGCCCGGAAATAGCCATCTTGTCATTGATATACACATTGAAATAGAGTTCATTAAGAGCTTTGCTAATAATGTCGCAGAAATGTAAGCGAATCAAGTGAGGATATATAGTATCAATATCCATAGTCCATGATATGTTAAAATTAGCAATTGTTGTTTCTGAATCCGCCATCTTTATAGCAGAACTATAAACTGTTGGTGGCGCGATCAATGGAGAACCTCCTGATGATTTCAAATAATTAATAGCAGAGGCTTGTGTTGATACCTCTGCACCTGTAGCATTGTTTCGAAATTGATTATCAGACATCCAATTTCTTCCAAGAGTATCGTTCGTTGAATCCAAAGCAGGACCACCAACATTAAGCCTATACATTGTCTGGAAATTAGTTTTAGAAAGATCAAATCTCTGTGACACGGGGAATAAAACAGGAACAGAATAATCAAGCATTTTAGCAGGTACGGTAACAAACTCAATAGCATTAACGAATGCCACAGATCCTTGAGCTGGCTCGAATTTAATAGCAAAACGCTCTGAGGTAACATTAACAATAAACTCCTTGACAACAGCCTCATCTTTCCCAATTTGGAAATCACGTAGAAGGACTAAACTATCCGTTTTAACAGAAAATTTAACTGTTTTGAGATCATATTCTTCGTATTTAAATGGAAAGAAATGTAGTCTGATCCAATGCAACCCTGAAGTACTGGCATGAAACGTGTAAATAGCTTCAGTTGTGAAGACTTTGGCGTTTACATATAACGTTGAAGGAACGTTGATTTTCTCAGAAGCACATGCTTGTACATCCTTACCACTATAAGAAAGATATTTTGCGGCATTTTGATCAGGTTGAAAAACTTTATTCCCCGGAAGTGTGATCGAGGAAGTTGCACCACAATCAATGAGAAAATTATCTTCTGGAGTGAATACAGGAAATGATTTTGCAGGCACAGCAT
>JAJONZ010026897.1:0-10323 GCA_029582445.1 Solanum paucissectum
TATGAATGTTGAAACTGTTTAACCAAATTTGAGAAGTAAAACAACTGATCAAGTGGTGCTTCTTACCTTTGTAGATTGTATTTTCAAGGCCAGGCAATGCTGCAACATTTGGTGATCCTTACAATGTTACTATGCCTTCAGCTTATTAGAGTTTCTTTGTTTGGAATATATTATATTGTAACTTTGTCTTTGCTAATAAATAGATCCTCAAAACAGCATGAAATTAAAGACATATCATGTCTCATTGTTTCATGCTGAATTATGTGATTAATTTCTTGTACTATATTGTGTGAACTTTTTTCAGTTACCTAATAAAACTAGATCTAGGAACGTGCGTTGCACGTTTATCCCAAAATACTTCATATAAATTTTGTATTGCAAAATCCATCATTGTTTTGTTAGGAACTACATATATCTTCCTAATAAAAAGAATATACTTTTAACTATAAAATTGACTAAAAGTGCATAAAGTAAAAATAACTAACTATTGCACAAATTCAATATTCAAATGAATATACTAAAATACCACATGATAGGCTAATGTATACAAAAGCAGCAAACCATGGTAAATTCTCAATAATAATAACAACACAACAATAGAAAGTTGTACAACAACAAACAAGAAACATAAAGGTTAAACTAAACAAATAAAAAGAGACAAGAGAAGAGAGCATAGAGATTTTCTCATATATTTTTTTCAATTGGTTTAAGTGGGTACATTATTGTGTCAAATGTCACTATTCATAGGATAGCATTGAGGAACACAAAGAGTTGTCATAAATATGATATTAATCCATTTGAGATTACCGATGAAAGATGAGAGTAAAAAACATACTCCCTCCATTCCATATTAATTGAATTTTTGAGGTGTTTTACACCCTTTAAGAAAAGTAGATTAAGACATAAATTGAATATAGTTTTCCATTTTTACCCTTATTAATTATTGTCAAATTTATTGAAGTCATCACATTGAAAATCCAAATGAAGGGTAAAATTGGAAGAATATTTTAAAAATAGTCTTGAAGATTGAACAATTAAGTTAATTTGAAAAATGGAAAATGGAAAATGCCTCAAAAATTCAATTAATATGGAATGGAGGAAGTAATGAATATAATTAGTGGGTGTTACATACATTTACATAATGAAGAGTTAGTGGTAATTTATGTATACTATTTAATATTTATTTTATTAAACATTTTATAACATTTAAATGTAATCTAAGGATAAATTATGTAAAAGAATTCAAATATATTAAATGTGTAATGGAAAATCATTATGATTAATTATTAAAAAATTCATAGTAACTATGATTATGAAAAATCGTCACTATTACTATGTGGAAGATGTAAAGATTGTTGGAAATAGGAGCATTAATTACCATAATACGAACAGTCAAAATTCATTGAATCCCAAAATAAATATTAAATGAAAAAAATAATATTTTAAATAATTTCAAGAAAATAAATTAATGCTTATAGGGTATTTTCGTAATTCAACTTTTGACTTAGATTCTTCCCACTAATATATGATATATGATATATGATATATGATATATGATTTATTCAAGGAAATTACTTTTGTTGAAGGTATATTTATGTGGCTATAAAACATACTAACATCTCATTAAAGGTAAAATAGGCATTTCAAAATTAAATTGTTACTAAACATATATAATGGTATCATTAGGTTGACTAATGAGAAAAGACTGACGCATAAAATGAGACGAATGGATTAACATGTTAAGTGAAGTGATTTCATAAACGAGATAGAGGAGGAGCTTCATAATCTAAAAGGAGATTATATTATGGGAAGAAAAAATGTGACTCCTAAAGGAGAGTATGTTGATTACAATTTACTAACATAAACTTTTCTTGAGGGTGGAGATCAATAGTGTTGCACGTTGAGGCGCAATTAAGGTTTTGAGGTTATAAATATCGTATTTTAGATAATATAACTCACATATTTAACTATTATATTTGAATAGATAAGAATTAATTTTAATTCTATAATTTTAAAAGTTTAACAGGTTTAGTGATAAGAATCTAAAGGTAAAATCGGTCAAATTTATATCTTTGAACCACTTTTTCGTAATAGTAAATGTGTCCTTTTTTCTTATTTATTTTCTTATTTTACTTTATTGTTACTTTCGTTCACCTACAATATATATTATTACAAATTGATAGTTTTGAGCTTTTAATTTGGTTGCGCCTTGTTCCATAAGCAAACTTTCAAGATCAAAAGTCAATCGTATTTGGCCCGACATGATTCCACATTGAATATTATATATGAACAAAGTTACAAATAGAGCATGTTAGGCAGATTTAAAATTATCTTGTTTTCTGAGATTGTTTTTAATTATAAAGTAAAATAAAATATCTATTTTTGAATCGAATAAAATTACCTAACAATTCTCCTACTCGCACGCAATTATATTGATCTTTCTTAGGATCGAGTTCTCATCCAAATAATTTAGCACATTCCAATTAGGGAATGGACCTATACAAATTTTATTTATTTTTTAAAATAAGAGGGTAGGGTTCAGGAAAAATTAAATGAGGTAGGGGATCGCAGCCCTAATTTTTTTTTTAAAATAGTAAAGAAAATAAATTAGTATGTTTTATCTTTTTTTTATTAAATTATATTTAATTTTGACCATTTATATTTCTTTTCCAAAACATATAAAAGTACAACTTGACGAATGGTTACAATCTTGACCATGATTTTTTTAAGGTATATACTATCTAAATGATTAATATACTTTCTTTAAATAAGTTTTCTCAAAATAGATATAATTCAGCCAGTTTGAGTATTTAAAATTTATTATTTTTGAAAGTAAACAATATTATTAGTTACATTGAAAAGAGTTAAGAATAAATTAATAAATAAAATATTAGAAAGTAATTACTATGTACCAACTCATCAATTAAGGAATGTACCCGTCCCCCACCCCCCTCTTTTGGGTCAAAACTGTTAATTACTAGTTGCAAATAACACCTACATTCAAGTGGTTAGGCAAAATTGATCCTAATTGATGAATTATTAAAAATAGGTGAATTATTCATACGCAAATTAGCAATTGATCTATCTTGGGAGACATATATATATAGTACCTTCCCTAATATATAGCTTTAGAAATTTTTCTCAAAATATTAAAAGGGAACTCTATAGAGCTACTCCTTTCGAACTACTTTATTTAAAATAGATGATCTAAGAAAATTATTATTTTAAGAAATGAGATATAATTGGAAGTCATAAATATTGACTAATTAACATAATAAATCTGAAGTAAAAAGCACATACACACATTCTAAGTGATTGTTTAGATTAACTCTTTTTTATTTATTAAAGAAAGACTAAAAAACGAATACTTGTTAAGTATACATTAACATTTCAAATAATTAACAATTAAAAAATGTGATAAATAAAGTGGTCCGATCCGTGGGAGTAGTACTAAATAAGATATTTGGCTAAGAACACGTGTCTCCGTCCCCCTCCCCCCTCCCTATATTTTAGGAGATCTAAGCCTTTTTACTTTTTGGGCAAACTCACTATATCAATGACATGTAATCATAGTGTATAGTATGTGGATGGTGCTAGTGACACTTGTAGGTAGCAACAAATGAAAATAATGTAAATATGTTTGTTCACTTGCCACTTCATGTTTATTCAAAATCTTTTTTGTTTTTTTTTTTTTTGTGTGAAAGGTAGCGGTGAAACTCAAACTCTGTTTGTATCATGTAGAATTATGTGAACTACTTCATTTAGAAACTTAAGCAGTTGCAGTGGACATACTTTTATTTATCAAATTATGTTGTTAACAGTAAATACATACATGCAGTTATCAAAACCAAGATAGAGAAGAAGCAATTCATAACCTAAAAGGAGATTATACTATGGGAAGTAAAAAGGGAGAAATAGTGTGAATCGAAAAGGAGAGTAATTTGTTGACTACAAACATATATATGCTTTTATTGAGGGTGGAGATCAATGGTGTTGCACACAAAGGCAAATCTAAGATTTTGAACTGTTTCATATATTTTCTGAAACTGTATTTTCTGAATATATAATACATGCATATTTTAAATTTTGAACTATTTCATATATTTTCTTATAAAGTCAGACTTAAAATAATTATTATTACTTTTAAAATACAGAGGGGAATAAAATTGCCCACACACACAATTGATCTTTCTTAGGACTTCTCATTCCAGTAATTTAGCACATGGCAATTAGGGTATGTCTTAGACCTGTGAACATTGTCATTAGTATAATTGACTTTTTGGCCATCATTATTAACTCATCAATTAGGGAGTTGATAATTAATGCTGATTTCATATTAATGTTGAGTCCTTGTAGTAAAGATAGAATTTCATATTCAACCATATATATTTCCTTTTAAGGTGCCATTTTGAATTATTTGCGACGATTATACTGATTTGTTTTGTACGTATTTCAACAATGATACAAAGATAATAATGAAACAACCTCTCTACCTCCACGAGGTAGTGATAAGGTCTGCATACATTCTACACTCCCTATACGTCACTTGTGGGATTTTACTGGGTATGTTGCTGTTGTTGTAAGATCTGCCTACATTCTACCCTCCTCAAAGATAATAATGCTCGAGGTCATCTTCTAATCGATCACAAGAAGTCTTTTAAGAAAAACGCGTTACTAAATTTTTGTGACATCCGGATCAGGACACCCCGACACATACTATCTCAAATAGTGCACTAACACTAAGAGAAAATTAATTTATGTATTCTTGCAAAGACTTTATTTTCTAAACAAAAGAGTAAATTTATAGCCATAGATGCCATACTAAGATGCTCAATTATTTCTAAAGTTAGGTGTGTTTCTTTAATGATGTAATTTCAGCATGATGCTATCTACTAACAATTCCTTTATGAGGAAGCAAACTAAAGAGAAAATTTTGAAATGACAACCAAAAGATATGATGGGATAGATGAGATACTTTCACCCTAAATTAGAAGTCTCACATTTGAGCCTCGGAAA
The DNA here is from genome assembly GCA_029582445.1 of Solanum paucissectum. Taxonomy (NCBI): domain Eukaryota; kingdom Viridiplantae; phylum Streptophyta; class Magnoliopsida; order Solanales; family Solanaceae; genus Solanum; species Solanum paucissectum. The sequence goes on from JAJONZ010026897.1 coordinate 5,017, forward strand.
TGGAGATTCCTTGGCAGGGAGTATTGTTTCCCTCTCTAATATGTCATACGCAGTGCAAATTTGGATTAGTCGATTAAGAGAATACCGATAGATACCAAATGCTTATAAACATGGTATAAAAATGTTCTATATTCTTTTCAATGCAATAGGTCATATATAGGAATGCATTTTTTCCTATGCACGCAATAGATCTTTCTTGGGGGTTGTCATGCAAGTAATTTAGCCATGCAATTAGGGTTAAATAGCTCTAGAGATTTTCCACCAAAATATTTAAGGATACTGTACAGCTAGTACTTTATTACTTTATTTCCTTTCTTCAATATCCATACAAATTTAAAGTTGATTTTGGACATAATTACTATTAGTTGAGCGACCATCTGGGAAATCAATCCTACCAATTTAGTACATTTGTCACCATTATAAATTTGATCATCGACACCATTAATATTGTTTTCATGTAACTTTAAAACTACTCCAGCAATATCCAAAAAGGTTTGTGAATGTAAACTAACCATGTCCATGTGATACAGGAGTAATACTTTTAACATTTGTTCTTTTACCTTTAATTTTCTGATTTTAATTTTTATTGCAGTTTATAACTTTGAAGCCAAAGTGACAAAAAATGAAAGTAGCAGTGGTGGGAGCAGGGATAAGTGGACTGATTTCTGCATATGAATTGTCAAAATCTGGAGTGGAAGTTGTAATTTATGAGAAGGAAAATTATCTCGGTGGCCATGCCAAGACCGTCACCGTGAATGACATTGATCTTGACCTTGGTTTTATGGTCTTCAATCGGGTAAGCACGGACCACGGTTAGAGGGTGTTTTGAGTTATTTTATACGATGATCAAGATAGTTAAAATAGAAACATTTTTAGCTTATTTATGTATTTGATAACCACTAACGTGCTATAAATTAAGTGCATGCACTGTAAATGGTCAAATCTCTCTATAACAATGTTGTTTGTTTCAATATTTTTTGGCTGCTATATCAAAAGTACTGTTGTGGAAAACATATAATATGTTGTAACATGTAAGATTGGTTCTACAACAAACATGTGGTTGTTATAGATGATGGTTGGCTGAATTATCAATTCCACTTGAAGGTGGCGCTATAGCTGTAGCTAGCTGACATGGATGGAGGTGCATATGCTCTCCTACTCTCTTAGCTGTAAATTTCCTCAAGGGACGGCCTCGACTCCGTAGAGCCACTGACAATCCACCAGAAGCATCATCAGGAACAACCTCACCGGGATTAGTGGGTGCCCTTTGCGTCAGACGCACAAGTACAAACCATATTGCCTGCGAGTCATGACAATAATGTGTGTTAGAGCAAATCATAAAATTAAGCTCTACTAGTGCAATCTAGAATGAAGAAGGAAGGCAAAACTTTCTAAAATGTCCATATATGGCCTCTAAGATATACGAGTGATCGATAACACATTAGACTTTACAAGACACGGCTCTATAGATTCATCAAACTTGCTGATATGCGTTGGCATTTAGGTCTGGGATTATCATTCTGATGCATATTGACGTGTCAAACAAAGTGAATAGGTATATATTCAATGTGAACTCAATTTTGATCCGATCATTTTGAGTTTTTATGAGTATATTTGTTTGTTCAATTGAATTCCTATCATATCTGCTCTTTGTATTCTTCTTTTGGGCATTCAATTGGAAATGGTTGTAGCTAGAGTTGTATTAACCCATCTTTTCAGATGACCAACATATGTTGATGCTGAAATGGTGTAATTGACAGGTAACTTATCCGAACATGATGGAATTTTTTGAGAGCCTTGGAGTTGACATGGAGATCTCCGACATGTCATTCTCAGTGAGCTTAGACCAAGGCCTTGGTTGTGAATGGGGTACCCGGAATGGATTCTCCAGTTTTTTTGCACAGAAGAAGAATGTCTTGAATCCATATTTTTGGCAAATGATTAGAGAAATTATCAGATTCAAGCAGGATGTCATAAGGTACCAGTAACTTATTTATCTTTATATATGTGACTTCATACCAGTATTTAATTACATTTCATGTTGATTTATTATTGTTTGGGCGATTTGTTGATTTACTGATCTCATTAGAAATTTGGAGCACAGAGTCTTCTTTGTTCATTTAAAGATCATGTATTTGATGGAAATGCCCAAAATTGTTCTGTTTTGTGCATTTTCTTTATTTGTGTGTCAAGAAAAAGAGCTATCTTCAATTAAGTTTATTTCATCACGAATATGTTTCTCACTGCAATGCAGTTACCTTGAAGCATTGGACAACAATCCTGACATTGATTGCAATGATACGTTAGGACAATTTATTCAATCACATGGATATTCGGAGTTATTTCAGAAAGCTTATCTGGTGAGACTACTGTTATGTCATAGTTTTTGATTTTACCACATGTATACACAATTTTTTTCATTCAAAGATGAATCTTGCTACAAGCAATTCGCACGTATGTTTCACAGGTTCCAGTATGTGCTTCAATTTGGTCCTGCCCCACTGTAGGAGTAATGGACTTTTCTGCTTATTCCATTCTTTCGTTTTTTCGCAACCATCATCATCTGCAGGTAGAATTCTCATACATAGTTGTTCAATGAGCATATTTTATGTATTGCTTATAGCCAAGTTATGGTCCATTAAAGATGCTGAATCTGAATACTTCTTTATATCATTTTGTTGTCCTTGATATTTTCTTTACAGCTCTTTGGTCGCCCTCAATGGCTCACTGTTAGATGGCGATCACATACATATGTAAACAAGGTAGTACTTTTATTCTTTAAGTACCATAAAAATTTTACTAATTTCATTGAAGAAAACTTCAAGCAAGTACCAATTTTTGTTTCCTTGAATGATTTGCTAAGCTTCTATCATCCTGAGTTATTTGATTGTATAAAAATCAGGTCAAGGAGGAGCTGCAGAAGAGAGGGTGCCAAATAAGAACGGGTTGTGAAGTCAATTCTGTAACAACGAATGAAGAAGGTCCGGTTTGGTTTTAGCATTTTAAATCCCTCTATTTTCTCCATGTTTGTTTATGCATTTATGTGAGAGTTTCCTGTCCTTATGTCCATACAGTTCATTTGGTGTTTACCTAAGAAAAATATTCCCATAGTTAGAAACTAGTCGCGATTCTAACTGTAGAAGAGAGTGTGTGCAGGTTGTACTGTAGCTTGCACTGATGGTTCCAAAGAAGTATACGACAGATGCATAATGGCTGCACATGCACCAGACACTCTGAGAATGTTAGGCGAAGAGGCAACATTTGATGAAACAAGAATATTGGGTGCTTTTCAATATGTTTACAGGTACTTTGCGCATTATTTAAATTTTTTTTGAACTTGATTTTCTCATTCCTCTTTATTTTCTTTTCCGAAAAGTTCATCCTTTAGGCTGATATAAGTGATATGCATGGTTATATTCCTCTCAGAAATGAACATATAAAAGTATGTCCATGTTAGACAGTAGTATCTGTTACAATGAGTTTGTTGAAGAATGCACATGGATTGCTGAGATTATGCATTGGATTTGTTGTAGATCCATAATAAAAAAAAATGTGATTGCTCAAACTTGTACCTTTAATTTTAGGGGATTAAGATCAAATGTGTCCACTTTTTGCATGCATTATGGTCTATTTATGTTGAAGGGTATATATCAAGGACTACAATAGTCCAACTCGTATGCATTAAGGGTTATTTCCATCATTTTCTCAATTTCTACTCATGAATATGGCGTGAAGAGCAGAATATTATGTTGAAGAGACCGTTTTCTTCTTGACAAATTCTCTGAATTTATTCTCGAGCTACTTGGTTGAAAGTAGTTAGTTGGTATTTTGAGCCATTGTGTTACAGCAATTTATAATGTCAACATGCACACTCATTTTCTATTCCTTTGCGACAGTGATATTTTCCTTCATTGTGACAAAACTTTACTGCCTCGCAACCCAGCAGCGTGGAGCTCATGGAATTTTCTTGGAACCATGAATAGTAGAGTATGTGTGACATATTGGCTCAATATACTCCAAGTATATGATGCATCTCCTTTCTCTAATGTTCTTTAGTATGGAAGTCTTTTCTCTTAATAACTGTCTTCTTATCTTTAAATGTGTAAACCAACAGAACCTTGGTGAGACAGAGCGGCCTTATTGTGTAACTCTAAATCCTCCTCACACACCAGAGCATACATTGCTTAAGTGGACCACCGACCATCCAGTACCCTCAGTTGCTGCCTCAAAAGCTTCATCCGAACTTTATCAAATCCAAGGGAAGAGAGGAATATGGTTTTGTGGAGCATATCAAGGTATTAATATTCGTTATAACTGCTTTGCTGTTGGACTTCAACTATTTTCAATTTAGAGAAACTTGAAGGATTTCACCACTCACTGTATGAAACAATAAATTTCTCTTTCTCTGGACTTTTTGCAGTTCCCTCTGTTAGTCCTAGAAAATGCAGCTTGTAAGTTTGAATCTGTTGTCAGAGTTGGTTAAAGTCTCACATTGGTTGGGGATTGGAATGGTGGTTTGCTTATATGGACTTGGGCAATCCTCCCCTCATGAGTTAACTTTTGTGATTGAGTTAGGCCCACGTGCCATATCTTTACAAAGAGATTATTCTGATTCCATTTCTATTTAGATGAAATAGCCCTGGGCCATCAATATTGAGGGACTAAACTAGCAACCAAGTTATCGTTGCAAAGAGCTTCATTTACGTGTCTTGGTTTATTCACTGCCTTTTTTCGCCTAAGTTTAAAGGAAAGCTACTGGTGTCAGTTGTAGCTTGAGTTGTTCTGACTTTAGTCTTTGCTTCCTGTTAGTGCACAGACTTTATTTTCCATGTTGTGTTTCACTGCATATTGATATATATTTGTTTGCAATACTTTCAGGCTATGGTTTCCATGAGGATGGACTAAAGGTAGTACTATTTCTGCTAATAACAAGCTCAACAGATTTTAACTTGGAAGTATCACCTCTCTGAATACACCTTTTGCTCCTCCCCAGGCGGGTGTCGTTGCTGCAGATGACATGCTTAGAAGGAATTGTAGTATTTTAGATAACCCCAAGCATATGGTACCAACCTGGCCTGAAACTGGAGCACGCATCGTTGTTACTAGATTTCTCAAAAGTTTCATTCAAACAGGATGCATAATGTGAGTGATAATAGTTTCACCTTGTATTGCCAAAGAGCAGCAGCAGATACATGTCTGGCAACTACTTCTGTCACGCCCCAAGACTACCCCCGAGACGCGGACACGGGACCTAGGACCACAAGTGATCCCAAGCTAACCCTGCTGGCATGATCATGAGCATACTAA
>JAJONZ010026898.1:0-25040 GCA_029582445.1 Solanum paucissectum
TTTTTTTTTTATATTATTATTATTATTATAAGTGTTTTGATTTATTTTCATTATCGTTAATTTTCTTGTTTTGTTATCTTTTAAATTTGAATTTGTCATTTTCTGTTTATTTACTTATCTTGTTTTTTTACATAGACATACTTGTTTTGTTATTGAATTTTTATTAGTTTATGTTACTGCTATGTTCCTTTCTTCTTATTATTATACTGTTATTCATATTTTTTAATTCTTCAGTAGCTTGTTTAATTGATTATTGTTGTTTGGTGGCTGATTTTATACAATTTTATTGTCGGTGCTTATTATGTTTTTACACTTATTTTATTTTAATAATTTTGACATCTCTTTGTTTTTTAGCTAAATTTTACATTGCATTTTTAATTTATATTTGTTATTGGCTGTGTTATTGGATTGGTTGTCACTACTTCCTTGTTCACTTCATTTGAATTGTTACTTTACGTTTACACTATTTTAAATTTTACTAAATAAACGATTTAGATAAATACTGTATTAATTGGCCGATGAAGAAATTATCGTCGATTTCCAAGGCCTCTCATGTTAATAAAATGGGTTTTTTGTTTTAAGTTATTATTTAATTCATTTATTTTTATTCATATTTATTTAGTACTAACACTTTTACTAAGTGTCTTTACAGGTACCCCAGAGTTGCTTCCCATTGAAGCTAATTGAATGAAGTCTGAATTACATATTTTTTTATTTTATTATTGTGTATATTATTGATGTAAGACAAACCTTAGGCCGTTTTTGATATTATTGTTTTGTTTTATTATTTGTATATATCGCATGTTTGTCTTACTTGTATATTTTTTTTATCTCCTCCTCAATTTGGAAAAAAAATGAATTCAGTCGGGTGCTTAACACCTTCTTTTCGGAATCACTTGAACCCTTACCTAGAATCTCTTGGTTTCATAGATCATTTAATTAGTTTCCTAATTTTTTTCCAAAATTAGGTGGCGACTCCTTTAAAATTCATTTATTCTCAAAATTCTTTTAAAATTGTCTTCATTAATTATTTTTTGAGTCACCACGACGTTTTGCCCTATTTGAATAAAGTAGGGATGTAAACACTGTTAACGTCACGACCCAGGGGTACACCCTAGATGTAACATGGTGTACAAGACCCCGAGAGGCTTTACACAAGCCACTTAGCATATCATAACATAAAGTAATTAAATAGAAATGATACGGAAATTTAAAATATTTTCCATACAATCGAAGTCTTTTATAAAAGCAAAGCGGAAATCTATAACACTTGTCTCAAACCATCTAAAACATGAAAATCTTTGGGACACAGCCCATACAATAGTCTGAACATAAAATGAAAGAACATAAAGGAAATGGTGGCTATATCCTCGAATGCTATGAGGACTTAGCAATCTTCAACTCCTTGCTCTACTAGGAACCTAGCCACGGGGATAAAACTCAATATCGTCGGACCCTACATTTGATAAGAATGTAGGCAAGAGTATGCGTTAGTACAATCAAGTACTAAATATGATAGCTAGCACAATCAACAAGAGCATAACATAAGCATTAGTCAACATAAGACATAAGCTATAAACATAAGAAATACATCATGTTCATAAGCATAGTAAGTCCTTAGATCTTCATAACATAAAAGAACTATTTCTTAAGTAACCTCAAAGCATACTTGTGCAATGCATGGATAAGACCCCATAATCTTACTCATACTAAGTACCACTTTAGGCCATCATACCTAAATAATTACAATTTATCATTTCTAGGCTACCAAGGAATAGCACCATACTAGGCTAGACCAAGCTACCATGGAAAGCATACTATCATGCAAGTCCAAGCTATTCAAGGAATGTACTATTGATCCATCCTAGCTACCAATGAAATGGTTTGGTCTAACCAAGTCATGCAATCATTCTATGATACTGTCACGCCCCGAGTCTACACCTTGGACGTGGCTGGCACTCGGAGACCATTGTTGGCCCCAACTGAACCCTTGGTTTGGCTACTTAACTCAGCGGAAGACTTAACTCAACACAATAGGTTCATAAAACAACTTAAATGATAAAGTCTGGTTAAAATGGCAACTTATGTCTCAAAATAAAATATCTGTAAATACATAGATGAGAAACTCAACTACTGTCTGAGTGTCTATGAAGCCTTTATAATACTGATATGGATGTTGGGATAGACCCCACAACATCCTAATAAAGAAAAACTAGGAATGCAAATAAAAGAGTCCTCCGAAATGCAAAGAGGCTCACCACTTACTCTGGAGTGCTCGACTAGATCAACGGCGCGCTGGAGGCTGATCCTGGTTACCTGTGTCTGCATCATAATAAGATGTGGGCAAACTGGCATCAGTATATTTAATGTACGAATATGCGAGTTGGAATGCTAAACAACAACTTAAGCTTGAAAGGAGTACAAAGGAACACTTACCTTGGCTCTGTTCAACTCATGAATAACTGAACTTAATGTAAAGCAATAAGACACATACAATATGTATAAAGCTTGTAAAACAATGTAGACAATTTAGTTCGTTAAAGATAAAGCAATAACAAACTCAACTTTACTTATATAGAAAAGTAATGTAACTTTAGTGGGAGATTCTTTAACCGACAACCACCACAATGAGCCCTAGTGATGACACAACGTTTTACCTCACGTTGCCCAAGAACCATCCTACACCTTGCCGTGATATAGGACCTTACTTAACTTAGTGGATCCACTAGCTTAACTTACGTGATCATCTAAAAAGTATGACCCGTTAAATCCCATGTTGGCTACATGGTTCTTATGGAGATTTGAGTTAATATGAACTCGCATCCCCAATTCGGTGCTCAATACTACTCCCAAAATACAATTTAGCTCATATGTGTTTTAAACACCTCTTTATTTAGTTTGAGATGATTGCTCAAAGTTTATCCCAAAGGCATCTCTTAGAATTGATGTTCCCTTTACTGAAAACTAGCCCAAAGGCTCTTTTGGAAATCATAGTTCCTTTCTTGCTCAAATGTGAAAACATTTATAAACTTCTTTGGGAATACTTAGTTTCCTAATAACTTTTGAGAAATGAACTCAATCCTTACTCTTTGCTTAACTTGAAAACTTGAGTCTTAAAATGAATTTAAAACCTTGTTAAAAACTCTTGAAAACTTTAAGAAACTTTGCTTTGACTTGTTTCTTAACTTTTAGACTTGACTCTTAACTTCCTTGACTTTGATCTTAACTTTCCTTGAATTGGATTATGGATTAAAGGTTCATAATCTCATGTTTATGGATGATTTCATAATGTTTAGATGTACCTTAGAGTGTTGGAATCAACTTAAAACATAGGTGCATTGCTAAGGGACACGTACGAAAAGGTGGGGAACAAATGGGGAGAACTGGCATCCCTGGCGCTCTGAGAGGCGCGGGGCGACAACCCTCAACATTCAGAGGACAAGCTGGGGCACTCTGGCTGGCGCGTCGCCCCAGTGCTCAACATTCAGGGGCTGCTTTGGGGCGTGTTGGCTGGCGCGATGCCCCACTCTCTTCCCCAGGTTTTTGACGACTTTTCTTCTCCGTTTTTCAACTTTAAACTCTCTAAACTTCAATGGTTCTTTTCCCAAACACTTAGGATCATTTATACCCTCAATACATGATAGATTTAACTCGAAAAACAATCCGGAAACACAAATCAGTCAACACTAGGCATTCAACAATTAACCAACAAGAATTCAACAATGTTCTTCAAGAACTTCACTTTCTTAACATTCAAACAACTCCAATTTTTTCTGAATTGAAACAATTTTGGCGTGTGGGTGAACTAACCCATCACTATGTGATCTCACATACCTTAATAGGGATCGCCCCCGATGAATTCCACTCCAAAGGCTTGACGTTCTTGGCGAAATCTTGGTTTTTCTCCCTTTCTTTCTTCTTTTCTCTCTTCTCCAAGCCCTAAGCGTATTTCTCAATTCTCCAAACTGACTAAGTCATGTTTTTACCCCCAATAAATCCCTAAAAACGAATTAGGAAATTAATTAGAGAAAAGACTACTTTGCCCTTCCCTAAATCCGGATTGGGACTTTCCTAAATCCAACAGCCCAACTTCCGAAAGGCGTATCTCACTCATACGATGTCGAAATCGTGCAAACTCGGCGGCGTTGGAAAGATCTTCCCAAGGTATTTCCAACCATATCAAGAAATACTCCTAAATCATACTGATCTAGGAGTTATGGTCATTTGAAAATCACCTAAAACTCACTTTCTTAACTTGGACAATTTCCAGATTTCCACATGCTTTCCCAAACTGATTATTTTCAGATTTTAAACTCTTTCTAGTCGTTTCTAGGTGCGAGATGTTACATATACTAGTTCAAGCTAACCTTAGGAAGGGTATGATTTATCATTCCAAGGCTACCATGAGATCTCCTACTCAAGCTACCATGTAATGGTCTTGTCTTACCAAGTCAAGCTATTCATGAAGGAATTTGATAACACAACTTCAAGCTCACATAACTAAACATGCTTTGATTCATTTTAGGTGAGCAAGTCTTTCAACCTAAACTCATTCTATATGAGATAACTTTTCATATCATATCATATTCATGCATAAGTGTGTATATGAGGCTAGCCTTTCAACAACACTACAACAACATCATAATCATAGACACTTCACTCTCAAAGCCTTAGCATACATAATTCATCATATTAACTTTACTTTCAAAGACCTAATAATAAGCATTCATCACTACAAGCCTTACTCTTAAAGTTTTACTTCTTACAATCATAATACACACCTAGATCACAAGACATTCTAGTCACATGCTTCATTCTTAAGCAATTCTAGTCATATATCATCATAGAGGCAAAATCTCAAGCATTACTAATCATGATCCATCATATATACATTAATCTAATTCAATTCATGTCTACATGCTTCTACTCTCAAGCAATTACTACACATATAATCAACCCTAGAAGATCATCTCTAATTCCTCAATTTCCCTTCTTAAGGCATAAACTCACATTACTTTAATTTCATCAATTAGACTAGGGTTAGGCATAGAAAACATGTAATTTTATCATAATAAGATGATTAACTACTAATTCTATCATAAATAATCAATATCCACTTTATTGGATCAACATACATCATAACCCACAACATTGAAGAAATTGTAACTTGAATTGGGGAATTCTTCATCAAATTGGGGAAATTCTAGGGGGCTCCATGGATGGAAGAATTCATGGATAAATAAGCTATCATACCTTGGATACAAAGCCCTCACAAAACTTGGAAGATTGAAGGAATTTGACCTAGCTTGACCCTCCTCCTCCTTCTTCTTCTTCTTTCTAGAGAGAGGGTATTTGGGAGAGAATTGGGTTTTTTTTGTGTGTTGAAATAATGACTAGGATCAATGAATTTAGGGGTCTAAAGTCTTTATATAGGTATCCCAGATTAGGGTAAAACGACACCACTTAATTCTACTTAAAACCGGAAAACCCCTACGTACCCCTTAACTTAACCCCAAGACTGCCTTCACTGCCCCAACCCACGAGACAACACTGACGGGTTGTGGGTGGACCCACGGCCCGTGCTGGTCAAGCGTGGGTGGGGTTCTGGGAGTTGGCAATTGGGGCTTGGGACCTACGACCCCATCCATGAGGCATGGACCCATCCACGAGGAATAGGTCCTGCCCGTGGACACTACCTTAGGCAGATTTCAAGGAGGGAAAACCCACGCTGCCCACTTGAAGGGCGTGGGTCCGTCCACGGGGCGTGGGTGGACTCGTGGGTGGCACTTAGACTTCCAATTCATGCTAAACTTCTCTCTCGAGGCTACAGGGTGTTATAGTTAATTAAAAAAAATTAAATAGTATATTCTTCTAATTTTCACTAAAAATATGATAAATAGTGTAGACACGTGATTCTTGAATCTCTTCGAATTTCAACCAAAAAAAATTAGGTTAGAATGTCTATTTTAAATCTAATCTTAATTTTAATATTTGTAACACTTTGAAAACTTCTAAGTTAAGACACAAACTATTTTTCATATGCGTATAATGGCTTATCTGGTGCTTCTGAATTGAAATGAATTAAGATTATAAGAATCTCTAGCACAAAGTTGAGTTGAAAGTTTCATTATCGATTAAGTTTCGATATAAGATTTTACTTGGATAAACTTCAAACGATTTAGGTGGTCCATAACTATCGTATTAAAGATCTATGATTTTCTTTTCAATGCCACCAAGTTTGTGTCAATCAGAGTTCAGAGTAAAGAGTTATAATCATTTTACTAACGTGATGCAGTGGAGTAACGTTTTAACTGACAGAAAAAAAAACTAAAATAGATTATTTTTATCTTTATACCCCTAGAAAACCCTAAACGAATTACTTAACTCTTAGCTTAATGCCCCCTTCTCCTCTCTCTCAAACCCAAGGCAAAACTCTATGGAAAATCAAAGCATATAACTTACAAGCAATGTTCTTGCACATTTTTTTCAAGATAAGTCTTTCTTCAAGGATATCAATCTTTCCAAGTCAAATTCCTTCGTATAATCATGAATTATTAATAAAAATTAATTCAAGAATATCAAGAAATGATTTCTTATTGTTCTTTTTCAAGTTTTTTTTTAGTGACGATGAACAATTACCAATATACTAATTAATCATAATAATTACTTTCACATTAGTTTTACTCTTAGTCAATAACAATAAAATATCTAAAAATTTCTCCACCAAAAAGTCTATCCATCAAAAGTTGTTGCAAGCTTGGAATATCTTTCTCTCGGTGTTGGAGCATAAATTTCATCTAGTGAGATTATTTTCAGAAAATACAACACTCGACTCATGCAACTCCAATTCTGCAAGATCTGAATGCCAACGTCTTGCGTCGGCCTAGAATCCCTGGATCCCCTTAAAAGTTCAATCATATTATAGAATTGTGTATGCATCCACTTATTGCTAGTCTCCTCTGACACCTTGAGATCTTCCCTCAATTTCTAAATTTCACCCTCTAAAGCCTTAATGCAGTCTCTAATAGACAATTTCTAGGCACGACCCTCACTCGAATCCAGGACTGCACATATGTCATGGAATGTTGATTTTGTATCTACCACCTTCTCATCACTTCTCTTGTTCAACTTATAATGAGCTAGCATGTCAGTCAGGGTGTGGACAAAGTATAAAGTCAATTTCATGTTGGTACGTGTTTTCAGCATCTGAAGATGTAGTATCTCGCCAATGTCCACAAGGATGTCGTCCAATATAGCATAAATAAGGAACACACGATCCCATATAATATCGATCTTATGAGTAGCCGGCATCCAACGATTGATAATCCAATTGAGCAAAGACTTGGCCTTTTGGTTCATGAACGCCTTGGGAAAGGATACATGGTCACTTGATTGATTCTTAACCCAATGTGTGTCGCTTGGGTTATCACAAAGCACCTCTAGCAAACGTGGCAGATTCAGATGTCGCTCCCTGTGCCAATAATCAGACATAAGTTTAGAGGAGCTTGATAGTGTTTGTTGATCGCATGAGCTGAGATATCCACTTCAATACCCCTAAGCCAGACAATATCTCCCTGGGTTTAATCCCAATTAAAGTATAGTTCTCTAATGAGGGTGAGATTTCCCTTGCCCTTAGGTCCCTTAGCAAAACGCATTCATCTTCTTTTCTCAATTTCTACCATGATCTCTGGGAATGATTTGTTCGTGGCATCAATATGAAGAGGCTTCTCAAGCAATTGTAAATTAACTTGTTTTTGCCTGATAGAATATCATAGCTTCCAGGCATCCTCACTCACAAATTTATCCTCCCACTCAGCTTGTTCGGCTTGGACATTTGGCTCTCCAACATCTTTGGGTGGTGGAATAGGCCTATCATCATCATCGAATAACTTGGCATCAGACTCCGGCTCTACTGTCTTATTGGCTTGGTCCTTTCCTTTAACTTTAGTGGTCTTTCGCTTTTTATCCGGAGGTGGCTTACACGGTCTAGATGATTGTTTATATTGTAGTCTGACCAGTGTCTGCACGGATGGCGTACTAGCATTACTATCTCTGCCTCCATGAGTGCGTGTTGGCTTGTTAGAGTCAGTCATACTGTGGGAGAAAGAGAGAAAGCTTCGGCAAAGCTCCGAAACTTCCTGAACAAGCTGACTTTCTTCTTCAAGTTAGGGTTCTTCTTCAAGATAAATTGTTAAATTGATTTAAAGTTAAAGGGCTATTTTAAAGTTAAAATAGATATTTTAAAGTTCAATTGTTTTTAATTATAATAAAATGCCATTCTTTTTTGGAACAGACTAGAAAGAAAGGATGCCAAATAAAATGAAAAGAATTCGTCAAAACGAGTTCAACTTGATAGGATTTGAAACTGGGGATAAAATAGTCCAAAAATCACTTCGAAAATTGAAAGGGTAAAATCAGATTTTTAATTGAAAATCAAGTTCTACAAATTAAGAGGAGTTTGTGGTTGAAAAACTCATTAAAACAAACAAGAGTCAAGCTCCAAATCAAGAAATTACTCATTTTTCAATTTGGGGATAAAAGCCCCAAAATCCATAATTGAAATCTCAATTTTTAAATGTTTTGAAAGAAAAAATTCGAAGAAAATGATATAAAATTAATAAGGGGACTTAGCCACACAAGTTTTTCTCAAAAAAATATTTCCAAAGTCTCCCTCCTAACTAGAGCTGTCAAAATGGGCTTAGTCAATTAGGCCGACCCAACCCAACCCTTGAATTAAGTGGGGTGGGACTTAATTTTTTTCATCTCATTTAGAAACGAGACTATTAAGCACAACCTCATTTATCCCGCTAGCCTTGTAGGTCAGTCCGTGTGTTATGAATTTTAAAAATATTTATTATATATATTTGAAATAGTGTTTTATTTATTAAAATTTTGTCAATAAATATTTAAAAAATAAAAAATCAAGTTTAACTCATTTGTCAATCTTTTACATTCTAAGGTCATTAGCAAACTAAATTTTCTTATTAGCTCAAATCCATTTTGTTAACCGCATTGACCGATGTGAACATCAACAAATTAATTATCTAACATATTAAAGTCTCCGAACGGGACATTACATAATTGACTCTCTCTTGCTTTTACCTTTTAAAAACAATCAACAATAAAATACCATCTTCATATTAAATATAAAAAAAATTAATGCATATATTTTTATAATTTTTCCTTTTTCATGATAATCGAAAACAAAAAATAGATATTTAAAGCTAAAAAAAATGAGTTAAAACCGGCGAAAAGTCAAAAATCGTGTGTCTAAACTATAATATTCACATTAAATTAATGTTGAAAATCTAAATTTCACAATTATTATATTACATACCTAATTTTAATGTTGATAAAAAGAAATAATTTTTTTGTTAAAATATATAATTATATAAAAAAATAAATTAAACATGAAAAATAGTAGTATCAGAGTCTCTTTAAAGTGATATTAAAGATATTGTGCTCTGATATCAATTATAAATATTTGTATTACTTAGAAAAAAATATTTATTAGAAATTTTCCAAGTTTTTATGTGGAAGTTTCGTCAATAACTTAAGAAAAAATAATAAATGGTGTAGACACGTGATTTTTGATTCTTCCCAAGTTTCAACCAATTTTAGATGAAATATTTATTTATAAACATAATCTTTATTTTAAATTTTATTTCAATTCTTTTTTTCTCATTGTACTTATGATCTCAATAAATTTCAAAAATATATTTCATTGGAAAGGAGAATATTCCGCTCTTTCTCCCCAAATAATTTAATCTTATCCAAATTTTATAAACGCATTTAAATTAGAAAGATTACTCTCAAAAAATAGATCACACTTCACCATAAACCTAGTCTATAAAATCAAAAGAAGAGACTCTAATCCAAGAGAGGAGTCGTTGTAAAAAAAGGAAAAAAATTATAATAAAATTTACTTAAATTGTCGAATTTAAGTTTGAAAAATTATCAATATACCTCTAAATTATGTGAGAAAATTTTTAATTTATCAAAATTTCTCTAAATTATACCTCTAATATATATAAGGAAGAAAGTTTTAAATTAATTGACTCAATTTTTGCAACTGTTGGTCTATTAATTCACCCAACAATAGCTTAAGAATAAGCCTATTTCACAGCCTATTTTTATACTCCTTCCTCCACGTAAGTGTCACACAAGCACCCACATCAGCGCCACATAGTCGTCAAACGATCATAACACACATCCCAAACATCCTTACATGTCTTCAGTGACCAAACATAGACCTTCTACATGTCTCTTCCCTATTGGTTGGTCAATTCAAATTAAAACTTAGGTTCCCCAAACTCTTACATTCACTTAACTCACCTAAATTGTCCTAAATATCCTTAGATTTCTAAAATAGTTTATTTTCTTCCATTTTTTGGTGTCATCACACATTTCTCTCTTTGCTTTGGCAGGAGAGTTGTTTTGGTTTTATATTCATTTTTGACAAACTCTTACATTCATCTCTCACAAATTCAAATTTTGCTAAACCGTTTCAAGCAAATTTCATAAAGGTAGATTTTCTACCTTTATGCTCCAAAAAAGTATCAAATCCTTATTATTCAATCAAGGCTCTCTATTTTGGTCAGATTTTTCAAAAATAAAAGTTCTCTATCATGGTTATGTTGTCCAAAATTCAAAACATCAACTCATTTTTTTTATATATATCAGCCTTTAACATTCATTTGGGAGCACGTTTTTAATCGATTTCAGCAACAAACCTCATTCTAAAGCTATTATTTTGAATCATTATTTAGTAGCCACATCCTAACTCTTAACTGACAAAAAAATTGTTCTCATCTTTTTACTGAAATATGGATTTAAAGGTGATAGAATCCATAGTAGTTGACGTTCGAGGGTATATTCGAGATCTCCAAACTCTATTTATGCCCTGCAACATGTGATTTTTTGCCCTTTTTTCTCTATTTTTGTCTTTGTAAAAAAACGTTTTGTGTGCTCTAAGAAAATGACATAAAGGATGTTTGGATTGACTTAAAAGTTAGTCAAACCTACTTGTCAGTTTTTGACATATGGAAGTATTTGGCAAATATAAAAAATAACTTAAAAAAAGAAAAGAAAAAATGACTTAAAATAAATTAGAAAGTGTTTGACAAGGTCAAAAATGACTTTAAATAAGTCAAAAATCATAAGTAAGTCTCCCCCTACATTTTATTTTTTGACTTAATAGTCATTTCAGTTTGACTTTTTATTTTTGACTTAAAAGGTACCTTTTTAAGTCAATCCAAACGGGATCTTAATTTAGCTATGATAAAAGTAATTTTAAAAAATACATTTGTATTTTTGTTCGAGATCTGAAGTCATTTTTCGTTGTGTTTTAGACATTATGTACTAAAGAACGGATTTGTTCAAGTCCAAATGTGACAGTTTTTTTCGCGAAGTTGATGATCATTTTGGTATGTATGTATATTCATATGTAGAAAACATGTTTAAAGGATATAATGCTTGTTTTTCAGAAAATATTTTTCTTCGTACGAAACACAACCCTAATGTTAACATGATCCTTAAATTATTCAAGTGACTAATATCACAACATGATGACCACTTAATTTTAATATCTTGTCAAGATAGTATCTCTATTAACTTAAACTAGACATAGTATTTTAAAGCAAAATAACCAAATTAATCCCTTTTCTTAATGAAAACAAATTGATCAATCAATTAATTTAGGAAAAACTTTCTATCTCTCTCTCTCTATATATATATATATATAGTTAGGCAGTTATATTTATTATATTTACTAATTTGACTTATATTTTTAAATAATAATTTATTGTCATGTTATTTAGTAATTTTATACCAGATTTAGAGTGAGATACATCACTCCTTAAACCGAGCCTAAAATAAAGTCTTTAATTATTAACTACTTAATTCTCTCCATAATTTTTGTCTTCACGCCAAATCAGCTCACTCTCTCTCCTATTTTTTTCCTCCCACGTTTTTAGTCATTCTCTCTCTAATTTCTCCCTCATATGATCTTCTTATGTTAAATCCACCTCCATTACTACACTTTCAAAGCTTCTAACGATCATAGTTTTGATTTCATCGGCCAGAAAATCTAAATTAATTTATTAGTAATACTTAGAGAAATCTATTTATATTTCTCCTTCAAGCATTGTTCCTTTTTCGAGTTCGCTAGCTTTGAGGTGAATTTTATCAGATACATAAAATAAATTATATCAGATACATAAAAGAAAATTCAGATATATTTAATGATCATATCAAATACATTTAATCATTTAAGTACATATCACATATTTTTTTTAAAAAAACTATATCAGATTCATAAACAAACACAAAATAAATAAATTAGATACATCTAATCATTAAGTACATATGATGTACATAAAAGACCAGATACACAAAATAAACACATTAGATACACAAAAATTCACATTCTAGAGAAGAAGTGTAAAGTTTGCTCATACTAAAAATTTTTTGGAAGGATTTTGGATTTTTTGAATTTTTTAGAATTTTGTGATACTGCAGGTATTCCAAAGTTGTTATACGCATGACTTCCTCCTTAATTTATGTACATTCCTAATTTACATACATTTATGGTTAACATGTATCCGAGATGCAAATTGTGGTAAGAATGTCATCTATGAACACAATAACGAACAAATCAAGATACAACTTACAAACTAATGGAAAGGAAGGTAATTAGCTTCTAAATTAGTGAAATTTGTGTTATTTACCCATTAATTTAATCATTCATGATTTGGACATAGTGAAAATAATAAATGTAAAATAACATCATTACATATAATTACTAATATTTTATTTTATTTTATATAATCAAACCAAAAAAAAAAAAATTTACTATAGAAAAAGGTTGATCAAAAGGAGAATTAAAAAAAAGATTAGTAATAGTTTCATGGAGGATATAAAGGAATAAACGTGCATATGAATTTGTTGGCAAATAAAATAATTTGTAGGTTAGAGTGTATATACGTGTTGTGGGAATGAAAGATAATAATTACCTTAGGGTATAGAGAATGAAAATTTTGAATTTTTTGGGTTAAGATGATGAAAGATATTTTAGATATATGAAAAATAGTAAACTACTCATCGGCCCTTAAAAAGTATGTGAAGCTACCTTAATAGCCCCCCAAAAGTTGGATTTGTATCAAATTATTTCTATTTGGTTTGGATTCAGTCTGACTTTTTTTTCCTTCTAGTAATATCAAATGAAATCAAGAGTGGTTGGATTTTTTTTATATAAAGTACAAAAATCTCAACAATTTGGGCGTTAATTACATCATTTTCTGAAAGTTTCTCAAATTACAATCTTGAATTTTCAGAACTCACTGATACATTGTTTTTTTCGCCCGATGCATAGCAAAATATATATCAGTGATGCATTAGATACATAGCTATAAATCATATTCATACTTATTTAGATTTGAAATAATTGGGCTTATTATCAACAATAACATTTGCACCAAATACATTGTATACAAATAAAGTTGTAATCTATTTGATAGAGGTGAAGTGATGTATCCGAATATTAAGAGAGAGAAGAAAAAAGATTTGTTTTTGTAATTAATTCAAATGGTATGGATTTTTAAAGACGGTGTTATCTTAAGTCACGCCTATGCCAAATATCTCTATCCATACGTCAATCTAATTTAGCTTGATGAATAAGCAAAAAAAAAAGCATTGTATTATCTAGGGTTTGAACCCAGAAATTATAGATTCAAATGAACACCTATTACCACTATGTCAAAGAGATAATATTTGTAAGGATGTCCAATTTTAAATATAAAATTTAACTTATATACATCGTAATTTTTTAACGAAAGATGTTTGTATAGCTCCGCCCCTGCCTATGTCAAATATCTCTATCCATAATGAAAATTCTAATAAGTCGTATATTGGAAAAGGAACAACTATTCAATTTAACTAATATGACAGGCTTTTTGGACCTAAACAAGAAATTTTCTTTACCTATAAGCCTATACTACAGTAAATTAAAGGGAAAGGATTCTTTTGACTAGATATTTTGGGGTCACATAACTTGAAAGCATAACTTGTAACTTGTTACAATTAAAGTTGTCATCGTATAGTATAATGTTTTTTATAGAATTTTGTCATATTTTTTTCATTTTCAATTTGTTTAATCATGTTTTCTAGTCGGGGATCTAATGGATAACTTCTCTATCTTTCACGATAGTAATAAAATATGTGTACACTTTAGATTACACTTATAAAATTATACTGAGTATATTATTATATCGTGTAGAAATGAAGAGAACCTTAATGGTAATGAGTCTGTTGAATAAATGGTTGATGTATAGAGAAGTTCATTAGAATTTGATTCTTCTTGTACAAAAGTAATTCTATCGATTGAGTTAACTACACAATGCAAGTAAATATATGGTTCATTTTCAATTTGTCCATCTCCTTTTTATACAAAGAATAAAAATATGTGAAGCCAATGAACATGAACCAACAATGTCTCATCATATAAAAATAATACAAGTCTTGACAAGTCTTTTTATGATTTTGTAGAGCATGTAGAATTCGAAGAGAACTTTCTTTTGCTTCATGAATAGACAGTCTTTTTTGAGTTCTCCTTTCAATTCATCGTGCTCCATCAATTTAGGTTTATCTTATACGAATATGATGATCTCCTTCAACAAAATATTTTTTGATTAGACTAATATGGTAAATCATGTCCATATCATCATATATGCGTTGTGCATTGAAGAGTTCCACAAAAGTACTTGAATCGTTAAATATATTATGTACCAATATTAGATGAACAAAGAAATAAATGTGATGAAAGTTTAATCATAACAAATTTATATATAATTATTTATGAAATTTCACAAATGGCATTTGATAAACTTAGTTTCATCCTTATTCAGAGATTCGATTTGGGCTTGAGCCCCAAATTATGAGATTTTTAGTGTGAATTGGCATGGTTGATATGTGTTAGATTAAGAAAAACAAATTAGACCTAGAATGTAAAAATAAGTAGATGTTTCTAATTATAATTACTTCAAATTTATAAGGATTTTCATAGGATATTACTTAATTACTCGTATTATTATATATTACCATCCCAATAATAATTTAGATGTGTGTAACTTAATTTAATTAATTAAGAAGTGTGATTACCTTGTAGAATATTAATCCCCTTTGTCCAATTATTAAATTCTTCCTAACTGCGAGTTAACAAGACTGCAAGTAAGGAAAATATTTATTCGTATTCGATGTTTGAACCAAACTATATCAACATATCATATAACAATTAAGTGACAAAACGAACCAAGAATATTTAGACCATGAACCGGAACTATAAGAAAACTTTTTTTTCTCTCTCTTTATAGATAGACAAATTTTCTCAAATTCATTTTGAGGATAAATTTAGGTTTATATTCAATGACATTTGAGTGTATATAAGAGTATGATTTTTTATTAGACTAATATGATCAGTCTTGTCCTTATTTTGTACATTGAAGAAAAGTTTTGAAGTCTTTGAAAGTTTTGGGCAAGATAATTTCCACCAAATTAGTAAAGGCAAATCAAGATGGATTCGATCAATTTTTAAAGTTCTTAGCATTGAATTCGTTTTAAAATTATGAGTTTGGACCTACCATTATTGCAATATTAATAATTTGTACATATAAATTTATATTTCGCGTCGAAAATACTGAGTTCAGATGAATCGGCCCTGACAAATTAAGTTTAAGGAGTTCTTAAAAGTTAACGTTTACATGTTGAATGTTAAATTGTGCTAAACTTTTAAGTAAATTAAGAAATAGAATTACACCTAGGCCCTAGATTATGTAAACAGATTGTATTTCTTATTAGCAGCCAACAAAAATAAAAAAAATATTGAGCAAACACCTTATTGCCCAATTACAACTATATCTTGATCAAGAAGAGCACTTATCATGCGCGAAGGAAAGAGCCTTCACCACTTACTCGTATACAGAGAACTTGCTTTAGCAGTTTTTATTTTATTTTATGATGGAGTCATAACTTATCTAAATTGATAGTCATTACGGGGTCTCAAGTCTCAACACCTATAAATACATGGTGCTATACTGCTATTCAACTCATCGTTACTCTAGATGGTGAAGATGTTATCAATTGTCTCTGTCACGTTTATTTTGAGATTTCATATTAAACTGGATCCAAGTAGTATGAGTTTTAATTACTAGAAAAGAAAAGAAAATTTAATATTGATTTACCAGATAATAATATTATACAACCAAAAACATAATTAAAAGTTATAATTACCTCTCCAATAGACTAATCCAAGACCCCATGAATCTTATTTTCAACAAAGATTTTGAAATAGTGTTATATTCTATCAAAGTTAAAAGTATTATTCTGTGGCTATATTGTGATTACACTATTTTAGGTAACATAAACAGTTTCTTATGATTCCTCTTTTCGTTTTTTTTTTACTTTCTGAAACATAAATAGGTTTGAAAAAATAATAGTGAGCCAAAAAGCATTATGAAAATGACTTATACATAATATAATAATACAAGCATCACTTCATTGGGGGAGAAATTTGTGTGTTAATTTGTAGAATTTGTTGTCAAATCTACCAAAAAAAAAAGGAAGAAAAGGAATTTTATTCAAAGATCAATTGTCTTGTTGATAGTAAGTTTTTGTTCTTGAAATTCTAAGGAACATGATTCTTCAATAGTAGTTACCTAACATTTGGGATAAAAAAAAATTCCCAAACTTATATTTCAAGTGGCGTTCGATACCTGCTTTGACACTTGACTAATTCAAATTAATGCTGAGAAATTCCACTTTGGGAGAGTAAAGAACTTTTCTATCAAAGGCGACTCTAATCCACTTTGATTCTTACTAATACATGCATTAACTTATCTAATTGTCTTTCATATAATATAAAAATGGGAAAAGATTCAAAAATGCCCTTTACGTATTAGAAATGGTTCGGAAATGCCCTCCTTCCACCTTTTGGATTAGGCATAATACATAAATGTGCCCTTTAACTTGGCCTCATTTTACGTTCAAGTCCTTCAACTTTTGGTATGCACAAGTAGGCACTTAAACTTGTATAAAATTGAACAAGTATATAAAGCTGAACAAGTAGACACATGAGTCCTACATGGCATAATACATGTAAAACACCACATAGGATAAAAAATGACATGTAGGATGCCATGTGTGTCTATTTGTTCAACTTTATACAAATTTAAGTGTCTACTTGTGCACACCAAAAATTGAAGGGCATAAATGTGATTTGAAGCCAAGTTAAAAGGGCATATTCAAGTATTATGCCTTTGGATTAATATGAAAAAATCACATTATTTTCGTTGTGCTGAAATTTGATCAGACAAAAGGTACTGGATGTTTCAGGCAAGAACGTGAACCTTAGGTTAATAG
Organism: Solanum paucissectum; assembly: GCA_029582445.1. Lineage (NCBI taxonomy): Eukaryota > Viridiplantae > Streptophyta > Magnoliopsida > Solanales > Solanaceae > Solanum > Solanum paucissectum. Next base: position 17,413 of record JAJONZ010026898.1, read on the forward strand.
CTCAATACTCTTATCAACTGAGCTATACATTCGAGAAAACGATATACGTAGTAAATAAGGATTGATACTGAAAAGAGACCCGCTCCCTTACTTCTCATCAACTATAGGTAAACACATGAGCTGCAGTGTTCTGAGCTCATAACAAGCTGAACGGCCACGTATTCAATAGTTAAAAAGTTATCGCAGTGTCTCAAATCCAGCAAGTTCAATCAAAATATGATAGACAGTTTTCTTAACCTAGAACACAGTTAACCCCTCATTAGATAAAGGGAAGAGAGTATTTGCCATATGGTTGAGTCATCAAGCATTTCGTCGATAAAGATGATTAGATTATGATTAATTTAAGCAGCTGCTTGAGGCTTTTCAGATTCCTGCTGTTGTTTCCACTGCTCTGGAGTGAGTGCTTTTGTAATAGAGAGAGCGTGGATTTCCTTCATCTCCTCCGCCAGTGCACCATTAACCATTCTGTGCCTCTCAAGCAATCTTTTGCCTTCAAATTGTTCTGTCACGATGACAATCGAGAATTTTGCACCACATCTGAGAAAAAGAACAAGTCCTACGTAAGAAAAGAGATCCTAAAAGAATGGAACTTCAACTCCATGCATAAGAACTTACCCCCCAGACATATCAATCACTTCCTGCCAAAGAAAAAAGAAAGGAAGTCAAAAGAAATGCCTAGGTACTTTTACTATGCAAACATAATGGAATAAATAAAATATGAAGGTTTTTCAGTGTTTGGTAGAAAAATTAGAACATAATAAGTAATGGAGTAGTGCTTTTGACTCTCAAATGATCGCCAAGATGGTGCATGAAATGATCAAAGAGAAGAATTAATCAATACTCATTTGACCTGTAGAATTTTAAAAGCAAAGAACTATTGCTAGTGACATTTTTGTTCCAAGTGATGGCCTTGAAATGCATAAGTTGGGTTAGAAGCAATTTTGCCTTCCAATGTGCATAATTTAAACCCTACCTCAGATGTGTGTTGTTTTTTATGAGTGCACAAATCTAGCCTTATCCCAAAAAAAAGTGTGCACACCTAAATCAAACCCAGGAACTACCTTATCCAACGTAATCTTCAATTAAACATTGACTCGGAAACTTCTCTGGCTTTCCAGGATTATCATAGAACTCCAAGTATCTCAATCCTCAAGAATAGGAGGTACAACCAAGAACATCAAATATGCAACGTGCAGATAAAAATATATAAGCAGATGATGAAAAGCATTCCTATTCGGTTATAAATAACTATCATAGAGAAGGATAATAGACAAATAACTATAGCATGCCCACAAACTGCTGAAGTGACGAAACAAATTTGTGGCTTTTATACATCAAAGTTAAAATATTATTTATCCCATATGAAGATCCTGTGCTCCAATATACATATGATCAGTGTCTGCAGGTTATGTGAAACAGGATATCAACTTCAAGGATGTTTTGCCTCATTAGCCGACATTCAGTGCTTATTTCCTAGTTATGCTCCCTGCAAACTCCTACAGTCATACCTCTCTTAAACCTGACATAAATACTGGTTCTTTGCTTTCCTTCTCGTTATTCTTTTCCACTTCAGAAAGTGTAGTTAAAAGATAATGCCTCAAATTGAGTAATGCTTGAAGCTTTTATTTATATAAGCACCTTTATGTTTAGAGATTGACATACACTTAATTAGATACAAAAAGAAGATCTACAACCTACATGACAGGCGTCTCTCTTATTGACACAAAATAAAGGTAGTTCATATATGTATTCCAGGAAAAGAAAAACTCTAAGGTCCCTCAATGCTTTAAGGTTCTTCCACCTAGCCCTTAATGTACCTGAAATCTTTTTTTTTTTGAGAGACTAATGTACCTGAAATCTTAGTATGGCGTCTCTTATTGACATAAATAATAGGTAGCTCATATATATATTCCAGGAAAAGAGCAACTATCTCAGGTACCACAATGCTTTAAGGGGTCGTTTGGATTAGAAGCAATTTATACGGGAATTAGAAATGCATGGATGGCAATGTAGATATTGTAATGTAGGGATTGAAATGCAAGGTTAAGGTTATAATACAAGAACTGTAGTGGAAGGATTATTTATTCAATGGATGTTTGATTTGTTATACTAAAGTGCATATTTAAAAATATTTTTTTTATTCTTTTGACAAAATAAATATTGGATACCACATGAAGGGTTATTTTTGTCATCTTATAATTTTACTCCATGTTATACTAATCCCCACATTCTTATTGCACATTTTATCTTGCATAAAATAATATATAGATACCCGCATAACTTGTGAGGAAATCAGTTATGCGACAAGAGAAGTGGAAACAAAAATTGTACTATAAATATCCTAAATTTTATGTGGAAAGGAAGAGTGAAACCAAACATTATATTAACACTAAGGGGTCGTTTGGTAGAGTGTATTGGAGAAAATAATGCTTGCATTAGCGCTTGATGTATTACTAGTACCTTGTTTGGTACACTTTTCTAACCTATGAGTGTATTACTAATACCATCTATTTCTATACCATCTATTTCTATGCATTAGTAATGCAATGGGTTCTAATGCATGCATTAACATTATTAAAGACACAATTGCCCTCAAAAACTTTTTTTACATCCTTGCAACTATTTGTGGAGGGTATTTTTGTAAACAAATATTTTTTCTAAAAAAATTATGTAATGCATAATATTTTTAGTACACCAAACCAAACATTGCATAAAAAAAATCTCTTCATATCTAATGCAAGCATAACTAATACAAGCATTACTAATACACTATATTTTGCATTATTCTTATACACTCTACCAAACGACCCCTAAGTTTATGTGGAGATCACTTTCTCCATTACTCCCAACCAAACATCACCTAAGTTCCTTCCCCCAACCATTGATGTACCTGAAATCTTGCTATGATGGTATATGCTCCTGAGATAAGGACTTATTAAAGCACCTTTTTAGAAAACACTTCAACAAGTTTAGCTCCTTTTTTAGAAAATCATTTAGATGTTAAATGTTCTAACCCTGTTCATTTCCAAGACTGGCAATTTATGGCTAGTGATCAAAATCAAGGAAAAAGGTTCAACTTTATCACTGAATATTCGGTTTGTCTTACATTTGCCTGCGTTTACTTCCCTTTCCGGTCCATGAAAGCCCCGAATTGCTAATTCCGTCCCATATTTTTCCCTCCCTCTAACGGATGTCCAGCATGGCTCTATCATTTTTCACGATAGAGCCAGTCAGCCAGGTAAACCAAATATACCCTGAACAATTGAAGAAGTCAAATATACCCTGAACAATTGATAAGGTCAAATATACCCTACGTGGCTAGACCAACTCTTTCAAGGTGGAGCGGCACATTCAGACGAAAGATAATGGTGGGGGCTCCTTTGATCGGAAAGGTAAATAGAGGAAGGATATAATATAAATACAAGTATTGGGTATATTTGGACCTTTTCCCATCAGGAAATGCTCTCATGCTCTCATATCTCACTCGCCTTTCCCTCACTTCAAACAGATGTACCATGGAATGTACCATTTTCACCTTCTTGCGCAAACGGCCTACTTGGTTGAGCTACTTGCTTAGACAACGTACTTGTTTGGACGTCCTACTTGGTTGAGTTGCTTTTTTGACATCCTAGTTACTTGAGCTACTTGAAACAAGGGCGACTCACATGCTTAAGGAAAATTTATGACCTACTAGTCTAAGCAAGTAACTAGTAGGTGCCTACTTAAGAACAAAGGTCCAAAATGTAAATAAGTCAAGTAGTTGCATCACCTACTTAAGAAGGCAGTCTTATGGCCCAAAGATAAAAGGCCAAGAGGTGGGTTATCATGGGTAAGCGCAAGACCCATCTACCCCAGCCCATTAAGGGTTATATAAATGTATAAGTAGCTTCATGGGTCATTTACACTTGTAATAAATCAGCTTTCATCTCTCTCCCTCTCAATCACGTAAGAAATTAAGTTGGATTTCAAAAAGTTGAATTAGTATGTACAACAATTATGAGATTGTTTAGTTGTGTCTGTTTTCTGGTTAGCGTAAGTAGGATGCGCAAAAGACAAAGCTCGTCGTGGAGAATGACTATGGGAAGTGTGGGGGCATTTAAGACCACACTATCCACACTCTCCATGAGAGGCGGCTGCTTGGCTGCCCAAGTCCTATACCTTCCTTCACTTATTCCCTTTGAAAAACTTCCCAATATACTTGAAGTCAAGGAGGATAGAAGGTGATTTAGTGGACTGATTTTCTGGAATTGAAGAAAGAATTCAAGAATCCTAAAGGGAATTAGGGCGGTTGTCTCACTTGAGAGAGATATGAGAGCTGGTTGTGTAAATGTAAATGAAACCATTGAGTTGCTTATACATTTATATAGCCCTTAATGGGCTGGGGCAGATGGGTCTTGGGTTAACCCTAGACAGCCCACATCTAGTCCCTTATCGTTGGTCCATAAGCTTTTAAGTAGGTGATGAACCTATTGCCCTTTATTCTTAAGTAGGTGATGAACCTATTGCCCTTTATTCTTAAGTAGGTGATGCATCTACTTGACTTCTTTAAATTTTAGCCTCTTTGTTCTTAAGAGGTGATGCACCTACTAGTCACTTAGACTAGTAGGTCATTAATTTTCCTTAAACACATGGCTCGCCCTTGTTTAGCAAGTAGGACGTCAAGTAAGTAGCTCAAGTAACTAGGACATCTAAGCAAATAGCTCAACCAAGTAGGACATCTAAGCAAGTAGCTCAACCAACTAAAAAGTAACAAACCCCATTAACTTATTTTAATAAACATGGGCCAAGTGATATAAGATATTAAATAAATTTCAGACTTGACCCATTAATTATCAACAAAATATTAATTATTTAATATTAGCCATCAATTAAATAACTATAGTTAACAAATAGTCCAAAATACCCATTTAGAATCAATCAGAAGAGTCATTTATGAAATAGGAAGCTCAAGTACTCAAAACGACCTAACAGGTCGTTACATCAGAGATACCAATTTACCCACCATTCGTCCCCGAACGGTCAAAAGAAAGGTGAGGGTAAGAAAGGGCACCCAACTCTATTAAAAAATGTATATCTTTTCTGCATAGCAGCCTCAGTCTCCCAAGTAGACTCCTCAATCGGACGATTCTCCCACTAGACCTTCACAGAGGCAATCTCCCTTGACCTCAACTTGCGGACCTCTATATCTAGAATAGTTATAGGTTCTTCCTCATAAGATAGATTCTCATCAAGAAGGAACGAATCCCAGCGAATAATGTAGTTCCATCACCATGATATTTCTTCAACATAGACACGTGAAACATCGGGTGTACTTTTGACAACACTCCGGAGGCAAAGCCAATTCATAAGCCATCTCTCCCATACGCTTAAGCACTTCAAACGGCCCAATGTACCTCGGACTGAGCTTACCTCACTTACCAAACCTTACCACACCCTTCATGGATGAAACCTTCACCAACTCTTGCTCTCCCTCCATAAATTCCATGTCCCTGACCTTTCGGTCTGTATACTCCTTCTGCCTGCTCTGAGCTGAATGAATTTTACCTTCTAATGATTCCCTCAAATGATCAGTACCCCAAGGTCTCACCTCAAATGCATCAAACCAACCAATTGAATACACATCCTCCAATACAATGCCTCAAATGGGGCCATCTCAATACTCGAATGATATCTATTGTAGTATGTAAACTCAACTAACAACAAAAACTATTCCCAATAACCACCCCAAAATTAATCGTACACACGTCTACAACATGTTCTCAAAGACCTTGACACAATCATCAGGACAAATCTTTTCTCACATAACCATGATAAAATCCTAAATCATACTAGCTACAATCAGAAGTGAACCTGAACCAACCACCATACACTCATAATACATAAACCATCATAGATCTTATCAATATTTCCATTCTCACAACATAAACTTTCCACGAGCTTAAGTTATAAAAATTTGATCTTTAGACATCAGGTATTCATCAAGGGAGAATCAGACTTATTTAACCCAAGGAAGGAAATGATCAGGTGACCACCCATCGAGCGATACACCCGAGTATACAAAACCTCTAACAACATTGTCGAAATGCTAGATTAGTAGTTGTGATTGTAGATAACCCTTAAGAATGGTAGAACTAGACACAATGGTCCCTCAAAGTTCGGGATATATACTTCTCCATGAAGAAGCTAGAAAATGCTGCCTAAATCATAGGTAGCGCCTTTATTGGTCGGCACTCAGCATGAGACCGCCATCACATTTTGGCGTCTCCCTAAAACTGCTATGTCACAAACTCAACACCAAACCTCTCCCCACTATATTCATCTTATGAAGTAGCTCATGACAATCAACAAAGAAATCATAAACATCTTCATATTCAGTATCCATGAAAAATGGGGGTTTCAACTTTAAGAACTTGATAAAAAGATCATGTTGCTCACTAGTCATTACATGCCCACAAGGAAACATGTCTATTACCATAGACACATCCTCTCTTGCTAGTGTTGTCACTTCTGTTCTAGTTCTGACCATATGTGAAATAGAGTCAAAGAGGTCAGATACCAATTTGTATCACCTAGATACCAATTGGATTCAAGTAATCGCATGAAAGAAGGAAAGAATGGAGTTTTTCGAAGTCTTATAGTCTCTCAAAGAAAAGTAAAGGCGTCCCCATACCGTTACGCAAGACTCTACTAGACTTATCCTTGTGTGATGAGATCATCGAACCTAAAGCTCTGATACCAAGTTTGTCACGACCCAAAGTGAGTCATGAGTGACACCACACTTAACCTTCTAGGTGGACGAACAAACGAATTCAAACCCCAACTTATATTAGTTTTTCAACTTATGCACTACGACAATAATGTAGAAATTCAAACCTTATTAAAGTAAGAAATAAAAATCCTCTAGAATCTAGTACATATCGTTCTCAAAACCTGAAAGTCATCACATCAAGGACATCTAATCTCCAAATACTAAGTCTGAAAGTATCAAAGAAACCATAATAAATGAATAAAATAGTTTGTGCCTGAAAACTAAGGACATCATGTCATATGACCGAGAGAATCCAACACGAGCTAAAAGGAATAGCTCACCCTAGAATCTGTTATGCTGGAGACTAGCTAGAGCCGAGGGCGAGTCGAAGTCACTGGTACACTTGTTGCACTCCACAAAAGGAAAACGAAGAACAAAATACAGGTAAGGATCAATACAAGGTAATATGTACTAAGTAGATATCATCGACCGACTCAAAATAGAAACCAATATGCATAAAGTAATAATATGAAATGAACTATAGCACTTAGCAAGTGGCAAATACAAACAACATGAACAAGTGACAATAATAATGAAGCAAGTACGCAATTAGTCACAATATAAGAACACACATGAGGACTCATGCCTCCACACCACGCTCTTTTGGGAAATGAATTCTTTGAGATTGAGTACATTAAGTTAATGTCTTCCTTTAATGTTACCATGTCGGAACGTGACCCAATCCAATATTATCATGTCGGGACGTCACATTCGATCTAATAATATTGTGTCAGCTCATGGAACCCGATCCAAATATATTGTGCCGGCTCGTGGCACCCGATCCAACAATGTGTTCCTAATTACCTATATTGTTAGATCG
>JAJONZ010026899.1:0-20418 GCA_029582445.1 Solanum paucissectum
ATATACCATTCATTTTGAATTGCTAATAAATGCATATAGAATAAATTTACCTGCAAGTATCTTTTAAATAGTTTGATGATATATATATATATACTTTACATTATTAATAAAAAAAATTAAACTCTTCTAGAATATATTTACAGAAATTACTAAAAGGAGTTGAAATCCAATGGGATGATTCGGTCGGTTATTTTTAAAAAATTATATCATTCTAATTTTTCAGGTATTTTATAATCTATAACCAAAATTAGATTTTATAAAATCAACCCAATCATATCGGTTTCTCTTCGGTATCAGTACGATTTGATTAATTTTCTATTATTTTTACTTTTAAAATATATTATAATTAAAATACTTCTTTCGCAAATATGTTCTTGAAGAAGCACTTCAATTCTTCACCCAAGAAGTCAAGAATGTAAAATCTTGTTGTCATATTGTTTAATCTTAAACATTTAATAGGAGTGTTTGCATATGTTTTGTCCTATTGTTTGATATAGTATCTTTTAATTTTAAACTTAATTAATTAAAGAGCAAAACTCAAAGTCGTCTAATCATCAGAGTCCTAGGATCTAGATTATATTTATATTTAAAAGTATTATAAAATATATTTATATATATAATTTAACATATTGTTAAAATATAAAATATATTTACATACAGGTTATTTCTTATTTGGTTCGGTTCGGTTTGATTCGAGAATTTTTCAATTTTTTCATAAATTAAAAAGACCATCCCAATTATTTAGGACAGTTATACATTTAAATAAACGTTCACGATTTTATTTTTAAAATAATATAAATCAATTCGATTCGATCAATTTTTCATATACTTTTACATACCCCTGATTGAAACTATAATGTTTTAATAAGATCTGCTTTTGCACTCTCCAATATAATATTTATTGTATATCCTAGCTAATGCGTGCGGTGGTTATATCTTTTTACAAGATTTCTCACCCTAAGTAGTAAATTACTTGAATTGATAATTTTCTAACAAGGGTGTACTTATTTTATTTTACTATATCACTTAATCATATTAAATTGAATTATTGATTAGTTTTATGTACACTTGATATAAATAAATATTGGGGCATTATAATCTTAATATGGTTTTATTTCAATCAAATGACCTCGTGAAGCTAAAAAAAATCAAATAATTTCTGAGATATTAGTGTTTGGAGCTAAAAAAAAAGAAGCTATTTTTTTCTCTAGTTTTGAAAAAATAAAATACAAAATCGCTCAATTGTGAGCGAGATATAAAAAATAAACAATTATTTCCATAAATTAAATTAAAAAACATCTTGTTTATAATTGTGCGATTTGTTCGTTTTGAATAATTAGCAAAATAAGTAGCCCCTTTTACTTTGTAAAGGAAAAAAGTGACCATTTTTTACTCTTAACTCTGAGATTAATATATATATATATATATATATATATATAAACAAGACGGAGATTAGTATATTAACAAAAAAAAAATTAGTGTCATGACCTTTAGTTTTATGAAATTGATGCATACATGTCTTTTATCTTTAGGCTAACTCCAAAAGGTGTACACAATATCTTCCATCACTAACCTCAATATCTATAGGCATTTTTGAAAAGAAAAAAAAATTATGTTGGAATCGTACGTAGATAATTGTCATTATACATTTATATAAGTTTTTCATTTGTTTCTTTATAAATTCTTTGATTTCCTACATTACTAAAATTATTGTTATTGTTACTACACAGTTATCAATATCATTGTTATTACGCTTTATTTATAGACATAATACATAAATTTATCCTTTAATTTTATCTTAATTGAAATTTACGTCCTTCAATTTTTTATGTGCATGAATAAATGCTTAAACTCGTATAAAATTGAACAAGTAGATACACGCGTCCTACTCCTACATGACAATTCGTGTGAGATACACCCGTCCTACGTGACAAATGATTTGCATTATGCCGTGTAGGATGTGAGTTTCTAATACGTATTTACTTATCCATATCTAAAGTTGAAGGGCATAGATATTAAAACTTCTACAATTTTTTATAACCTATAATTCCAATGTCCTTGTTGGACATATTTGCTCACTTAGTTATTAAAAAATCTCCATTAACCAAAAAAATAGTCATGGGAATCTCCAGTCATATATTATGAAATTGTAGTGAATAATTTTATTTGATTTAGCATTTTCCAGCACTGAAATGCCTCGTGACTTTTGCTTTTTGTATTTTATAAATAATAAATATAAATATATTTTTATTTTTTTGTGGTCAAGTAAAGAAGTTCCATTAGAAAAGTTTACTAGTAGTACAAGATTAGTTAGGTCTATTGTACTTTGCCCCTTCAACGTCATCAATATTTTATTTAATAAAGTGATAAAAACAAAAGAGGAAGACTTAATAGAAACAAAATATTGGTCCTACACATGATTTTATTCTTTTTTACCCTTTATTTCTTCTTCTGGCCCAATATTGACCCAATCAAGATAATAAATCACTATCTAATGACAGAAAAATATTGTTAAAGAAAAAAAAAACAATATCCATGGCCCTACCTCACCTCAAAAAATTAAAAATAGCTGAAGAAAAAAGAGGGGATTTTTACTATGAAACTTACATAAATTTCACTAATTTAGGAGCTAATTACTTGGATACACTCTAGTTTGCAATATCATGTATCTTACTAGTTTTGGTGCCTCCAGATTCATGTATCTCAGATACATAAGGTCAAAATTAGGTGTAATTTGTTCTAGATACATTGTATCCAAGTAAATTCACATGTATTCGCAATCATAACAAATCTCGCTCGTCATTCTCACATGTATCTGGGATAATCTGGAATACATAATAATTTCGCTCACCTCCCTTCATCCCTATTTTTGTGTATTGGTAACAAAAATACATGTCACAAAGTGTATTTTCTTCGATACATGGTAAGAAACTCTTAATTAGTGAGATACGTAATATTTTGAAAGTATAGATAATAATAGTATATATGTTAGTAAAGTATGTTGGTAGTTTTTCCTGAATTTTGCAAATTACATCGTCAAAAGGAAAAGTAATCTTTTTTCCCGTTTCTATTTTAATTGTGCAAGTGTGAAAAGCATAGATTCATTATCTCCCCACTTAAAATATTTTCGAAAAAATCACCATGGTCAATAGTTAATGTAGATATGATTTATATATATATATAGAATTGTTGTAATTGGTAAAACTAAAACATGACAAAAATAAATATATAAATTGAAGTCAACTTGAGAAGCTTAATAAAGAGATTAGTATTAAAAAAGGAAAATCTCAACAACTTTCAGACTATTTGTTTGGTTTAAGTAATATGTTCACACCTTTTCCTAGAAAAAAATGAGTCAACCATTTCTAATTGTCAAAAAAACAAAACATTTGCTTTTTTCCTTGCGTTGATTTTATGAAATCAAATATATGCAGCTTGACTAGAACTATTGCTTTATTTGCTTCTCATTGAAAAAATATTTTTTTTTAAAAATTGTCCTCGTAGTTCTTTTAGAAAATTCTATTTGTTATTTAGTAATTACTATAGTTTTTATTAGTCATTTAGTCAAATGACTACGGATAGTACCAATTAAGTCAACAAAAAGCTACACTATGTAGTTATTAATTATAAAGTTCCTCGAATTATTAAGTTTTTTTTTTCGTATTTGCTATGTCACAAACAATACTCCACTAATGATGAGAGGGAGTTGCTCGGATGGTAAGCACCCCTCACTTCCAACCCGAAAGTTGCGAGTTCGAGTCACCAAGGAAACAAAAAAGGGTGAGAGCTTCTAGGGAGGGTTAAAAAAAAAAATCCACTAATTTTTTCTAAATATGAAAATGGTTATTAGTAATGGAATTTAAAGGGAAAACAAATAAAGTAGTTTTACTTTTTCTTCATATTATTATTATTGGTTTGAGGGGTAGGAAAGGGGACATGTTGACCAAATATGTAGATACTATTAAAAAGTTTGTGGTGGATGATAAATATTCCTAATATAAAGTTTTAGGTTCAAATTTTGAAATAAAATTGCCTTTGATAAAGATGTTTATCTCTAAAATGTTTTTTACACGATTTCAAAGCAGATGATGAACATTGAGGGAACGAGAGAGAAAAAAACTATTCTCTCTGCTTTAAAAAGAATGACCTAGTTTAACTTAACACAGAGTTCAAATAAATAAAGAAGAATTTTCAGTCTTGTGGTCTTAAATTAAAGTTATGTTAAATATATCAAAATGTATTTTAATCTTGTGGTCTTAAACATGTCGCATAGAAAACTGAATTTAAAGTATTGCCTTAAAAAGGAAGAGGTCATTCTTTTTTAAATAGACTGAAAAGAAAAACATATGATTTTTTTTTAAAACGGAAGAAGTATGTAGAGGAAGAAAATGATTAATATATATTTGGCTATGCTTGGTCATGGGACAAATGACCCACTGAAGTTGTTTGGGCCACAAAAAAAGTGTAAATTCAATGCAAGAAAGAATCAATATTATTATAGTTTAGTTGATGAAAAGTACTTCAAACAAGAGGGGCAATTTGCTAAGACAACTCATTGGGGCCAAATATGTGAATGTAAGATTTTTCTATGCTACCTACATTTCATAAAGAAAAAAATTGCACAATAGTGACAACATGAGAACAATCAATTTCTTTATAGTAATAAATAAAGTAAAGAAGAAACCTAGTTTATCTACTTTTTTTAAAATAAAAATATAAAATGGTTAACTTCATTTAAAGGGGGAAATAAAACTATTTTGAATTTTTATGTGATTTAAATTGACTCAAATTTATAATGGAATAAGTTAAGCGGCATCTTGACAATCATTTGACTTGTCTCAAAAATTTGAAAATAAAGCATGTATTTAAAAGAGAGAGATTTGTAAATTCTTTTTGACAGATTTTTTTTTTTTACATTAGATACAATATTAGATCCAATATTACAAAACATAGCGGTATCTTTTTGTTATGTATAGTAGTTTTCTTACAAAATCAATGCAAAATCATCCATTAAATTAAAAGGCAGTAAATAAATTAGGCATATATAAGAAAATAACGTGTCACAATAAATGAGCAAATTAGGTTGAGGTATGTCAAAATAAATTGAATTAATACTTGAATGGACATAAATTAGGCTAAAATGGACTAGAAGTCTAATCATAACTCAACTTGCACAAAAGTTATTTGGGCTTAAACATGTTAAGTTAAAAGTATAAGCTACAAAAATCTCAATAATTGAAGCGCTAATTACCTTCTATCTCGAAAGTTTTCTATATTATAATAATTTAGGATTTTTTGGAATTTGTGGATACATTGCTCCTTCACCCGATACAGAGCAAATGATACATAAGTTATGTGTCAGATACATAACTATAATCCAGATTCATATCGATTTAGGTTTGAAATAATTAGGGTTATGTATCAATAATAACATTTGTACCAGATACGTGGTATACAAACAAAGTTATAATGTATTTAATAGAGGTGGAGTGATGTATTCAAATGTTAACAGAGAGAAGGAAAAATGAGATTTCTATAATTAATTCAAATGGTAGTATTTTTAAGAATTATGTTATCTTAGGTCGTGTAATTACATAATTTTCCCTAAGTTAACAAGGATAACTCATGCCAAAAGGCCACTGGGCCTTTTGCCTTATACAAAAGTTGGCCTGACTTTCAAAGTTACCAAAATTGGCCAAACTGTTCTTCTTCCTTCTAATTTCGTCATTAATGACAATTTTGCTTTCTTTTTTTCCCTTTGAATTTCGCTATTAATGGTTGTTGCTGCTTTTTCTTTTAAAAAAATTGACGTATCAAAAACATGAATCATTTCGAGCATAATTATATGTTAAGGGACTCGAAACATCGAGAAAATTTCATATTTAAATTTTGGGACTATTTAGAGGTGATTTTGAGTTGATCAAAATTAAATTCATCAGTGTATACTTCATGTATAGTTAAGTTATATTCAATTTTTTGAGTGTATCATAATGTATAGTCAGTGTATAGCTAATATATACGCAAGTTGTATTGTATAGTGAGTGTAAAATTTATGACTTTTGACAAACTATATTGTATAGTCAGTGTATTTTTTTTTAAAGTAAACTTGAACCATTGGTCCGATTTTATTAATGAAGAGAGTGTTTGATGAGCTCAAAGTGAGTCCATAAACAAACGAACAAAATCAAAACAAAAATGCCTATTTACATCTAATCCGGCCCATTAATTGGTCATAACATGACTATATTTATCGTAAATTAATTACTTTATTTGAAACTAGCCCAAGTTAAAATGGGTTAAAAATCGAATCATAACCCAATTCACTTCAACTTGTTTTTCAAAAAAGCATTTCCTAGAAAAACATTTTCCATCGTACCAAACACACCCGGGTGATCTCCCTTTGCCATGCGTGAGTTTTCCTAAAAAAAAGTGTAATATAATCTAAAACTAACATTTTCACATAATTTTTTGCCGCCTCAACACACAAACATAAATGAGACTCATAATGAACAAACATTAAGCAGACCTCAACTCTCACTTGAATTGAGACAATCACTTAAATATGCCTAACTTATTTTAATTATAGAAATGTAACATTATTTTCGCAACCATAACCTACATGTATGTTATCAAAGATAAATTGTTAATTTTAAAGGGAAAACGGGTAATTTTGGTCAATTTGGGGGAAACCATCCAATTGAGGGGTATAGGTGGCAAGTTTAGTAACAACGTAATATAAATGGCTAGATAGTATAACGAAAGGTAAAGCTAGCTATTAGACCAAAGTTGGGGGAGAATTTTTGACCCTTCTCCCTTTATTTTAACCTAATAACAATCAAACAGAATCTGCATAATGATAAACAGTTGATCTGATTATGAAAATGCAACACAATTAGGTGCAATTTCTTTACCCAAAATTACATTTACCAGAATTAGAATAATTTTCAAAATCTAAGAGAATTGACAAGCTGCCAGATAATTTTTACCACTTCCAGTGAAAGGTGAGAGGCTTGTACATTCACCTCACTAGCGGTATGAGCAAATACTCTGCATAGAAAAGCTGCCAGCAACAACAATGAAAGAAGTTAGAGGGATCGAAACGAGTCCTAAAAAGATGAACTGAATAAGCAAGGTTCAAGCTAATTAAAGAAAGAAATTAAGGTGCATGTTGTACAAAACTCTTAACAACAGATTCAAACTTAACCTTGTACTGATATTGCCCAAGTATTCTTCACAATTGTAGTGCAAAATATGCATTATTGATGCTACAGTATGTGTCGTTTTCTGTATGCATGACGATGATTACTATGACACTATAATTGCGAGTTTCACCCCTTCGGCTTCTATACATATTACTCCACTATTGTGTAAGCTTATAAAAACAACGTTTGCTGCGGAGGCAAATCTAAGTTGAGTCTTATTGTTTGTTCTTGATATTTGAGAACTAAGGCTGGTCAATATCTAATGCTGTAAAATTCTCCCCACCTCATGTTGCTCTATGGTTTTAATCTACTCTTACCCTAACATTAGTCCAAAGAACAAGTGCGGGTATTATATCAGTTGAAAGCCCTAATGCCACTTGTTATTAAACCCAAATCATTTTCGATTTACAGCATATAATAAAACTCAGCATGACATAATATATAGTTACAATTTAAGATGAAATATTTAACAAGAACGTAGTTATTATATCAAAAATGAAAAACAAATATGAAGATCAACCAAAGGATCTTCAGATAAAGGTCATGCTGAACACCAAGTTAAGAGACTAAATAAGTGCAAGCAAAATTTGTACAAGTCAGATGATATAAGCATGTACCAATGAGAGAGTAGCATTTTGTGCTTCCATTATACTCTTGCAAGTGCAGGAAAATCAAAGGTAAAGTAGTTTTAAGGCCAAAGATATGGCATACGCAACAATAAAGCTAGAAAAGATTTTATTGTCTTGCTTTACATGCTGAATATGCCACAGTTTTGAGCTAGCATGCATGCATTTTCCATGACTTTGTTATATTTTCCAGAATGCTGGGATAAATCTTACCTTCCATATGAACATGTAAAAGGATGTTATTGCTGCTTTTCTACTGAAGTCAACTGATTTGGCTCGAGTCCAAAGTAAAAGAGCCAAAGCAGCATGACCCAGAATCTGACAAATGCAAAAATAAGTACACATGTCAGTGCAGGTCATTTGGAAGCTCAAATGTTGAACAAAGACTAACCCCTATTACGCAATGATCATACACAGGTTACACACTGTTACGTCAGCAACAATATCTTGGAAACATTTGGTAATTTTTCCTCTTTTGATTAACTTATTTTTGGTAAAAACTCCTAGCCTGATATCTCAGACAAAAACAGGATAAATGAACTGACGCCCCAATCCACTGCCTCATTGAGGCCACAACTTCTGTAAGATGTCAAGACTCAGAGCTAAGAACAAACAAGGAAAGTAGGATATAAAGTGGAATCAAGATACGATAAAATCCTGTAGGGAGAAATGTAAGGAAAAGCAATGACAGAGAAAAGACTAGGTTTACCTTTCTTAATTCTCCTTGATAATAAAATCCAGACTGCTTCTTTAATTTACAACACACAACTCCGGTAAGATGGAGAACAAAAAGGGGAGATGTCCACTACAGGATATTGGTAAAGGCGACATAGATTGGTGGTGATGATTTTTGTGAGAAATATAGGAGAAGAATATTATTGAGTTGTTGTTGTTTACATTATTACATTGAGACCCTATTTATAGACCCTAGAATACAATCCTTTACCCAAGTAGGATACTATTTAGTATTCCTATTTCTATTTCTATTACTATTCCTATTCTAATAAGATTGTATAAACCTATTACTATTCTAACACTCCCCCTCAAGCTAGTGCATACAATTCATGTACCTAGCTTGTTACAAATGTAATTAACACGAGGACTGATGAGGGGCTTGGTGAGATAACTGCAAGTTGATCACTCGACTTCACAAAATTGACAATCAATCTCAATGTGCTTGGTCTTCTCATGAAATACTGAATTTGATGCATAATGCCGATAAAACACAGAGTGATAAAATTACAGTGTTGGAACTTCCTAAACCAAGCTTGCAAAGACTGTTTCAGACCATAGAGTGACTTACAACATCAACATACAAGGCTACTAAACTCCCCCTAGCAACAAAATTAGGTGGTTGCTCCATATAGACTTCTTCACAATGCAGCGGTTGTTGTAAGTGCTCAAAATCTAGTATAAAGTATATGGATCATGTTGGAATCAATAGACGAGTCGATATCAAACAAGTCACCGAAAAACTGGCCAGAACATGCTCATATGCCGGAGTATTAGATTTGATGGCTAAAAGTGGTCACAATCTAAGAAATAAAATTATATGAGTAGGGTCGAAATGATGTCACGACCTAGAAAATAGAAATTATATAGGATAGTTCGAATTGATGGAACGAACCCATTGAAAAAGAGAAATAATATGGGTAGGGTCGGAATGATGGCACGACCCTACTGAAAAAGAAAAATTATACGGGTAGGGTTGGAATGATAGCACAACCCTACGCAAATCAGATTTGAGGAGTCACCGGAAAGACGAATTGAACTATGCAAATCAAATCTGAGGAGTCACTGAAAAGACACATGATGCTATGCAACTCAGATATGAGAAAATAGTTCGGAAAAATCCACGGTACTACACAAATTAAATATGAAAAGTAGTCCGGAGAGATGCACGGTGCTACACAAATAAGATATGCAAAAAAAAAGGTAGTCACCAGAAGAATAGCATGGTGCTACACAAATTAAATATGAAAAAGTAGTCACCGGAATGATGGCACGGTGCTACACAAATTAGATATAAGAAAGTAGTCACCGGAATGATGGCACGGTGCTTATATAAATTGAATATGAGAAAATAGTCACAGGAAAGATACACGGTGACCCAACTTTTGCTAATATAATTGTTGGCCAGACGGGCGGCATATATGAGTAATAGCCGCCCGCCGGCAGCGGAAGCTCTCTTTGATTTTCTACCAAGATTGTAGAGGCTCCGATACCATGTGAGAAATAGAGGAGAAAAATATTATTGAGTTGTTGTTTACATTATTACATTGAGATCCTAGAATACAATCATTTACCAAGTAGGATACTATTTAGTATTCCTATTTCTATTTCTATTACTATTCCTATTCTAATAGGATTGTATAAACCTATTCCTATTCTAATAGGATTGTATAAACATATTCCTATTCTAATAGGATTGTATAACCTATTCTTATTCTAACAATTTTATAACAGAAGGGAAGAAATTTGGCTATATTTCTGTTGGGAGGATCTGGCAATGATGTCATTATTTGCCACGCATGTCCCGTGTTTTGTTTTTCAAGTAAAGATGAGGTAACAGACTTCAGCCACTACAGATAAATGATTTATGTGCTAAGGATGAGAGATATTTTCCTTTTCAACCAAACTAATATTACATTCTTCCCTTGCTTTGTCTGAAAGTTAAAAACCCAAAAGCTGAAAATCCTTGATATTGAAATAACAATGCGATAGATGAGCAAGCGGACTTCTAATTTGGCTGTGTTTACTCTTTCCTATGGACTCGTGTTATATAAACCTCAAAAGTTGGAAGAAATACTATCATGCAGGGCAGAGATCCAACAACAATAACAACATACCCAGTGTAATCCCCCACACGTGGAGTTTGAGGAGGGTAGAGTGTACAAAGACTTTACCCTACTTCTTGGAGATGGAGAGGTTGTTTCCAAGGGAAAAACGACGTCTTTGAACTATATCTATTCATTACTGTTTCAGTGACAGCTCGCCTTTAGCAATCTATTTATTTACTCTCGTTTTTTTTTATAATTAACAATCTCTCTATGAAACAATTATAAGAGTTCAAGGTGGATTACAGTAAAATATTTGCTCCAGGTGTTGGAAGATGCTGCACCCACTACGATGGCAACAAGATAAGCCATTTCAAGTAGACCAATACAAATCCAAAAGACCTGCCAAAAGTGAACAAGTATAGTCAAGTATAAAAGACAATAGAATTGAGTGAACAAATGCCTCAAGTCATTAGCCAGACTTTGATACTTACCCTCTCTTGACCCAAGCGGACAGTAAAAGATTGAATTCCAAAGATCTTGTCACCAACAATATCCGGTATGTCCTACAGTAGCATGTGAAAATTGGATGACTTTCTGTAGCTTGGATTTATTGCAAATATCTATAAATGATCACATTTCAGGTTATGAGGCTAGAGAGAAATTTAGTTTTCTAAACTTTTTAGTGATTTTTACATTGTTGCCTTACTTTGACTTCTAGTTAGATCAAATATTCAGTTTTCATTTATGATCTCTTTCGAGCGACATGACATTAGTCCAGCATCATGAGAGAAATTAGTTCTTTAGTGATGGCAGCAGCTCTCATTGGACAAAAAGAGGTTCTAGAAAGAACCAGAAGTATCTGAGGTATGCATGTCATCCATGCAGTGTTCTAGCCCCTTTTCAAGTGTTACATAGCGCCTCACTGACAACTGGTGATAATGTCTGAATATGTAACAGCAATGAAATACAACTTGTCTTAAAGTGACCACTCCCATAATTTAATTAATTTTAACTTTCAACCCGTTGACCCAATACAAGGTTGAGATTCCACCAGTTTTAAATCATAATTTGAGCCTTTGCAAGGGTAGGAGCACTTTCTCTCCAACTCACATTTATTTATTTATTTATTTTGGTTTTGTTAGAGCACTTTGTCTCCAAGTCACATTTATTTTTATATATTTTGTTGTGTTGGAGCACTTGTCTCAAACTCTCATTGATGCACTTTGTCACCAACACCCAATTTTATTGATTTACTTGTAATCAACTTTCAATTTTATTTTATTTTTCCAACTCTCTAATTTTAGAGAAGAATTTCTTCTGTACTTGTTCACATTTGCTTGTGCTTCTTTAAATCTGCAATGTTTTTATAAGTCCCTCCTCCCAGCATGAAATTTTT
The DNA here is from genome assembly GCA_029582445.1 of Solanum paucissectum. NCBI lineage: Eukaryota > Viridiplantae > Streptophyta > Magnoliopsida > Solanales > Solanaceae > Solanum > Solanum paucissectum. The sequence continues at coordinate 12,005 of JAJONZ010026899.1, forward strand.
TCATGCATATATCATTCATATGGCCTTTGTCAACATGATCATTGACCAGTAGGACAACATATATGGGTCATAGCCGCTTGCCGGCAACGGAAGGTTTCCAATTTTCTAAGCTCTGATACTAATTTGAAGGAAAATATTTCATACATAAACTCAAAAGCTTTTGAATCTCGCTACAAGTTCTCTCTATTTCAATCTAGTTCTTTCTATTGAAAATAACTAGCAACATCCCTATTTATAATAGTAAGAAACAAACTAAACTAGGACTAGAAAACTTATTCCAATATGAACTAGGACAAACAAATCTTAACTAGACATAAATTAAATAACAAATCCTAAACAACTTAAGATTCTTACTCCAACATTGAATTATTATTCCAACACACTTGAACTTCTCATGCAGATTGATGGATGTAGGCAAGCGAGAAGAAAGGAACCAGAAATGGCTATCAAAAAATCTAGGTTCAATGGCACACAAGAATTGAGGAATTTAACAACTTTTGATGTCAAATTCAAAAGTAGTGGAACAAGAAAAAAGGAGAAAAGGAAGAGTCAATATGACCATGAAGCTCAAAATAAGTTGTGGAATATCAAGGATTAAATGATTTGGGGAAAAGGAGGACTGTGAGGAGTTTGATTCAAGATTAGAAGAAGGGAATGTGCAGAAAATAGTCAAACAAATTTGGGATGGGAGATGGATTAGAAGTGCAAGTTTGGAAGCAAGTGGAACTAGAGGTGGGGTTCTAGAGTGAGTATGGAAATGGGAGATTGTTCAGATTGGAGCATACACCTTATGATGTAAATTTGAGGCTCAGTTACAAAATTTTGACTGTCACATTATTGAAGTATATGCTCCCAACAGTAAAGTGGAAAGGAGATTTATGGAAGGCCCTTGGGCTGTTTGTGATGATTTCAACATATGCAGACATCCTTCCGAGAAAAGGAACTGTACCAGGAGTCAGGAGATCATCCGCTATGGTGGAATTTGTAGATTTAGTAGAGGACATGGAACTTATTGACCTTCATCTTGAAGGTGGCTCTTATAATTGGTTTAAATGGGATAATCATATGCCATTGCCTCCAGAATAGAGAGAATTTTGGTTTTTCTGCAGAATGATATGATCTGTTCAGCAACATGAAAAGCAGTCTACTCTCCAAAGATATTCTGGAATCAATTGCTTAATTAGCTATAAACACAACATCCATTATCTGTCCATCTCTGATAAAGGCCATCTGTTGGGAACCCACCAATTTATCCACCAACGTTTTCAGTCTCTTAGTCAGAACCTTAGATATCAGTTTATACAAGCTTCGTATCAAGCTGACAGGTCTGAAATCTTTGAATTCCTTTGCCCCCATCTTCTAGGGACTCAAGGCAATATAAGTTGCATTGAAATTCTTTTCAAACATTTTCTGAGAGAGGAAATTATGAAAAGCCTCCACAATCTCTTGTTTAAGCACATCCCAACATTTCAAAGAGAATCCTATTGTAAACCATCAAGGCTAGGGGCTTTATCTATTGCACACTTCTTCAAACATTCACACACTTCCTGCTCATAAAATTTATCTTGCAGGGCCTCTGTTTCATTCTCTGAAATTGCAGGGTGATTGCTAAGATTTCCACTGGATCTCCATTCTTCTGTTTTTGTATAAAGTTTCTTGTAGAAAGAAATGATCTCCCCCCTTGATTCAGTCAGGTCCAACTATACTCTCTTAGTCTCTTCTTATGCCATAATTTGATCAATACAGTATTATCTCTTATGGGCATTAGCAGTTTGGTGGGAAAACTTGGGTGTTCCTGTCCCCCTCTTTGAGCCATAAGCCTCTATATCTCTGTCTCCAGGACACCTCTTCATTCTTAAGGCTTTCTTCATATTCCATGAAGGCAGTAGCTTTCTTTACAATTTCCTCCTCTGTCAATTCTCTGCTTTCTAATATGGAATCTAAACCAGCCAATTGACTCAACAATTTTGATTTTTGAAGCCTCAAGTTCCCCTGCTCCATTCTTTAAGTTTACCATTGAGAGCTTTAAGTTTACAAGCCAGAATGTAATTTGGCTTCCAGAGAAGGCAAAGGAAGACCACCAACTTTTGATTCTATCAACAAAACCTTCAGAGTTTAACCACCAATTCTCGAATTTAAAATATGATTTAGTATGTTGCCAGTGACCACATAGAAAAGCTACTGGAACATGGTCTAAAATCAATCTCCACAAAGGAAGCCCGACATCCTATGCAAACTCGATTGAGAAAGCACATGACCATGTCAACTGGAGTTCATCCACAGAAAACTGAGACAGAAGTGGATCAATTGGGTGAAATTCTGTATCTCAACTGTGAAATTTTCCATCCTATTAATACAACAACAGAAGTTTTTTTCAGTTTACATAGAGGGATAAGACAAGGGGATCCCCTATCCCTTTCTTATTTATTATAGCAATGGAGGATCTTAACAACATGCTTAAGATTGCTAAGACAAATGGAAAGAGTCAGGATTTTGAAGTTGCCAAAACATGCAGAAAATAATCTAGAGATCACTCATCTACAATATGTTGATGATACTCTAATTTTACGTGATGCGGATGAGGAATAATTGTTGTTTTTGAGATTAATTGTGGTTTTTCTGAAGGCATCTCTGGACTTTACATTAACTGGAATAAGAGCCACCTTATTCCAATTAATTTGGTACCTATATGGAGTATCTGACACAGATTATGGGTGGTGTAGTGGGTACCTTGCCTTCAGTATATCTTGGCATGCCTTTGGGAGCAAACTCAAAATCCAAAGAAATCTGGAATCCAATTTTGGAGAAGTGTGAGAAGAAGTTGTCCAGATGGAGATCACAATATTTATTATTGGGAGGCAGACTAACTTTGACAAACTTTATTTTAGATGCTTTACCAACATATATGATATCCCTATTCCCATATCCCTCAGGCTGCTACTCATAGGAGGGATAAATTCAGGAGATCTTTACATTGGCAAGGTAATAAAGAAGGAAGAGGTTTCCACTTAGCAAATGGAAAAATCTTATCAGAAGGAAAAGTCAAGATGGGTTAGGTATCAAAACCTCAAGAATCCGAGTAAAGCTCTAAAAGTGAAATGGCTACGGAGGTACTCTCAGGATTCCCAAACCTCTAGATAATTGGGTCTCTAAAGAAGTTACTACCCCTTATGGTTTAAGTCTCTAGAGATCCATTAGGTCCTACTGACTTTTCTTAAAAGTGAGTCTGATGTCAAGGTTTTCAATGGCAACAAAACTCTTTTTTGGACAGACAATTGGATGGGTTCTACTAGCTTATAAGCTCCATTCCCTGATAGTTTTGCTCTGGCCCAACATCAATACAAAACGGTAGCTGAGATGTGGAACCATTAGAGATGAGACTTAATACTCAGAAGACCTTTGAATGATTGGGAGATTCCAAGGTTGACTGAGTTATACAAGTTTTTGGAGACATTTCAAGGACAAAAATGAGAGTGGACTGTTTATGGTGGAAGGGACATAGCAAATGTGTATACAAGATAAGGTATGGGCACAAGATCTTAAATCAAGTTGAGTCAGTTATTACCAACTGTCCATGGAAGCACATTTGGAAGATTAAAACCCCTCATAAAGTAGCATGTTTCACTTGGCTCTTGGCCAATGAGTCTGTCCTTGCTCATGAAAATCTGGAAAAGAGGGGGATATCCTAATGTTCAAGATGTTCTTTGTGTGGTAATAATGCTGAGACAGTTAATCACCTGTTTCTACACTGTCTAATCACTGATCAACTGTGGAAGATTACTATCAATCTCAGAGGCATCTCATGGACAATGTCTAGTAAGATTGTCGACACTCCTTTCAGCTGGGAGGAAGCTGGAGTTGGTGCAAGAAGCAGAGATAGATGGAGGATTATCCTAGCATGTATTTGGTGGACAATGTGGAGAGAAAGAAATGCCAGATGTTTTGAAGATAGGAGTTGCAATGTACAGAAATTCAAGCTTAACTGTATATTGTTTTTCTGTTTTTGGTGTAGAAACGCTTATTCTGATGATACTGAAACAATCCTTGGATGTTTTGGAATCTGTGTGAGACTGTAGGTTCAGTCTGGAATTTATTTTTTCTCTTACTCTTCTATAAATATGCTTTTTCCAGTACTAAGGTAGTACTGAATTTAATACAAACTGTTACCAGATTAAAAAAAAAAAAGATTAGTGGATAGATGTCAACCACTAACCCTTGCATCACATTTTGCAATACAGAATGCTCTCATTGCTGAAGTCTGTATCTTAATAGTACATTCAATTTGATTGCTTATTTGTGTCAAGATATCTTCATGCTTCCAAAATAAATCTGTTTACATGGTCCGTGCTACATCGTTGGATGTACACTACCTAGAGACTAGATAACAGAGAAGCGAATTCTCCCATTATTATTTTTATATGAAAGCAAAGTAATGAACCGGACACATTTATTTCTTCTAAGCAAAGAACACCTAGTCCTCCGTAGGGATAATTTCTTCTTATGGCTTACAAAGTAAGTGTCTTTCTTCGTAAAGATTAAAACAAAAATGATCTTTTATGTAATCAGGTTTAGAGAGCATAAATTTACCTTGAATAATGCTATAACAACTGAGAAAAAACTCATAAATGCTGTTGCAAATATTAAAGGTCTTGAAAGGACAGCTGGTCTTCTGTATACATAAGTCTGAAAAGTGAAATACTTATGTCAGGAAATGAGAGGAGCACCAGACATAAAGGTGATCAGGTAGTCTACAACTTTACACATACTTGATCTCGTTTTTAGTCAACAGGAATATATATTTACAACAGACTGACAAACAAATATGTATTTAAATGCGATGATTACGAAGAATGCACAAGGAAATAGATATAAGTTTTCCATATGACTCTCCCCCCCCCCCCTTTTCTCCATAAATGAAGTCTAAACAACACATAACAGATAGAAGGTTTTTGGTCCTTATCAAATCATACTTGTTCTGACATTTGAAATTTAGGTCTTCAGATGGCACAATAATTACTTTAATCTATACATTCTCTGTGGGCAAAACAAAAAGATAATCATAAATTGTAGAAATAACAATTAACATAGACCTGAATATGCAAATAAAAAGCTATCTGAACTATCACCGCTCGTACAGCAAAGATGCACATTGCAGCAACCACAGCAAATCTCTTCCATCTCAAAAGTGGTAGCTGAAAATGTAGAAGCATTTTGAGAACACCAATTAGAAACCTTTCCTGTAATATCATACACATTATACTGATCTTACACCCAGGCATGGAAGTGAAATTATTCAAGTTAGGAAAACTCTCTGGACAACATCTAGTTCGCCAGCTCCTCCCAAGCTTCATTTCTGACGTATCATATTTATTCCTACCACTTACTATCATGCACTTCTGAGAGCAGTTATAGTTACTCGTGAAGATAATGAAATTTCACTGGAAAGCAATTATTTTTTTTGAGAAAGTGGAAAGCAATTAAAATTGCTGTAGTCTGGTTTCCAGTCAGCCAGACCTCATAATTATTCATGGCAGTATTTGTTCTTCCTTATTATTGCGTTCTTTTTATAAAATTGCAACGATAAAGCCCATAACTAATGAGACAAGCAACAAAAAACACAAATCTGATATGATAGTACAAATCATAACTAAGAGGGAGACACTTGGATTTGCAGGAGGATCTCTAACACTCTTTTGAAGGTAAAATGGTGGTTCTAAATGGTGGTAGAACCATAGAAGAATCTAGAATAATCCTCTATTAAATTGTTGCATGAGAAATCAAGCTGTAACATTTACTCCCTTCATCCAAAAATATATAACAGTTCCGATTTTGTGACATCCCAAATGATTTGACGTCACTCCACTTCTTCAACAACTCTACAATTTTTAAGATTACTTACACTCTTCAAATTTTAAACTTTAATGTGATGTTTTCTACATCAGACTAACTTTTCAACCACTACTTTAATAGTTACAACCGCTACTACTAATATAATAGACAAGTCAAACTAATGTTTATACTCCGTGTCCAGTCAAGTACTGTTATATAAAATGGGACAAAGGGAATATTATGTTGAAGATATTCTTTCAACTGGTAAAGACAAAGACTCTTGAAAAAAAATTAAGTAAAAAGGTAAGAGATGTCTGATGACCCAACCCAGTCACTTATTTATATCATCAAATGAGTTCATAAACATTAGTAATGGATGTGAAATTAAGATAGACATGACACATCACATGTTCAGTCTCAAGAAGCAAACCAGAGAGAAAATACAACTCTCTTATTAAGGAATTAAACTACAAACAAGAAAATACAGATGCACTAATTCCTACACAATTAGGGGCAGGACATAGTTATCATTTTCTTAGATAGGGAACAAAGTTAGTTGATCATTTTCTGAAAACTTAAAAGAACACGACAAGCCATGTGGCTTCAAATTTACCTTCTGAAGAATCTTTTTTTTTATCAAGTAAAAGATTTCATTGATTGATCATAACAAGGCCATTATGGCCATATTCAAGAGGTATACCAAAAAAGGAGAGACCTACAAAATATGGTTCTCGCCAAAAGACACCCTATCTTCATACAAACAAGAACTAAATGGTTGCACCAAAAGAAATAAAGAGATCAGAAACTACTTCGACTACTTCTCAACTGAGCAAAGCTCATCTCCACCCCTTCAAAAGCTCTACTATTCCTCTCTTTCAGAGTGACCCGCAAAAAAAGCAAGAGGAGTAACATGCCAAGCCTTGTGCCTTCTTCTCCTAGCTCCACTATTCCAGCTGAAGATCAACTCTTTAATGGATTTTGGCATAACCCAAGAAACACAAAGCCAACTAAAAATATCCCATCATAACCTCGTTGATAGTTTCTGTTAAGACGTTTCACATCCGTAGAGGAATGAGAATTTGGTCTCCTTATATGGACTTGGACAAACCTCTAGCTTTTGAGGTTGAGTTAGGCCCAGGTGCCATATCTTTACATGGTATCAGAGTCGGGCCCATCCCAAATTGTTGTTCACCGATGTTGGGCCCCCATTTAGAAGTGTTTTTTTTTTATGAAGTAAGTAGATTCATTTCAAGGCATCAAGAAGATGCAAGCTTTACAAGGATAGATCAGTTAAGCTCACAAAAAAAAAGGATTTGTAGCCTCTTCCTAAGATATAGAGCTAACAAAATCCAAGAAGAGTTCTAAATTATTTACGGGGATCAGTTTGGACCAACTAAAAAGGCTAACTACACATTTGCCTCGCAAAAGATTTCTAGAAGTTGAAATTCCATCAAAACATCTTTTGTTCCTATCTGTCCATAAACACCAAAAGATAACACCAGGGATCATCATCGACATACTCTTGGTGGCTTTGTCAACATCCCGTGAACTCCAACTTTCAAGAGCATCCCTAACAGAGAAAGGCATGACCCAGGACAGACCAAAAAAACAACAAAACATATTCCATAGGTCTGAGGCAGCTGGGCAGTGCAGTAGCAAGTGGTTGACACATTTTGTGTGCTTGTGGCAAAAATAGCATCGGTTAGCAAGCTGGAATTTCCTTTTGGAGAGATTATCCTGTGTGAGGCATGAGTTATGTAGTGCAGTCCAACTGAAACAGATCACTTTGGTAGGTAATTTTGTCTTCCATATATGCTTCCATGGCCATTTGTCAATCATTGAGTTCCTTGAGCATAAGTTGTGATACCCTTCCTTGACTGTGTATTGACCTTTTCTTGAGTTACCCCATTTCAATCTATCAGGCTCTTGGGGTGAAAAGGAGCAGGGCTGCAATTTGGCAAAGAGGGCAAATATGTCATTAAGTTCCCAGTCATTTAGGTTTCTCCTGAACCTTTGGTCCCAAATTTCGTCTGATCTGTTGGATGCTATGGTAGAATTTGGTTCAACAGCAATGAGGTGCAAACTTGGAAATTCCTCACCCAAAGTTATGTCTCCCAACCAAATGTCCTTCCAAAATTTGATGTGAGATCCATTGCCAACTCTAAATGTGACGTTCCCAGCAAAATCTGGCCAAAGTTTACTGATGCTTTTCCATAGACCAACTCCATATGCATCTGTTGAGACATTTGTGGACCAGTGAGTAAGCTCACCATGTTTAGCTTTGATCACCTCTTTCCACAATCCAATGTCTTCAGTTCCGTACCTCCATAACCATTTCATCATCATGCTTTTATTGTGAGGTGCAAGATCTTTGATACCCAAACCCCCTTGAGATTTAGGTTGTCACTTTTTCCCATTTAACCAAGTGAAACTTATGATCCTTGTTGTTGCCTTCCCATAGAAAATTCCTTCTCATTCTGTCGAGCTTTTCGAGAACTTTTGCTGGAATAGGGAAAAGGGACATATGATATGTAGGGATGCTGTCCATTACACTATTAATCAATGTAACTCTTCCTCCAAAAGAA
>JAJONZ010026900.1:0-17560 GCA_029582445.1 Solanum paucissectum
TTTTCTCTCGCAGTGAATCCTTCATACAACAGAGTAACCATGGATCTCTTACCTGAAGGTCTTAACAAAGGGATTGCAATTATAGGAATTGTCTGGTGCTTAGTTAAGTGTGAGAATAAAGAAAGTAGATATGAAATCCAAGAAGTTGTTGGAAAGGGGAGCTATGGTGTTGTTGCATCAGCAGTTGATACTCATACAGGAAAGAAGATCAACAATGTCTCTGAAGCCACCCGTATTCTTAGAGAAATAAAGCTCCTGAGGTTGCTTCGATACCCAGACATTGTAGAAATAAAGCATATACTGTTACTTCCATGTCTGAGAGAATTCAAGGATACATATGTTGTTTTCGAGTTGATGGAGTGTGAACTTCAGCATGTCATTAAGGCCTGGCCATTTCATCTGCTTCAACACCTTCTTCGAATACCATGAATGAGTAGAGTTTTATAATAATTGTTCTTTGTCAATTGTCATCTCTTTTTATGTTAAGAGAGAGGTGAAGTCTTGTAAGTTTTGCAATGTTCTCTTATTTGATATTGACAAAAAATCTGTTCCTTCACTACAAGTATAGAAACGGCTATTGCAAATGAGGAGCCTTAAAAGATCTCAGCATTCTAACAATTTAAAACTTGGTTGAATCATCTCCGTTATCCGGTACTCATTAAATGGGTAAGCACTTCCTATCAAGGAGTTTGTCTATTCTTAGGGCTCAAATCCCCGAAACCTTTTGTTAATTGCGGATCAATTCCACCTATCCTACTGAGGTTAAGTTATCTATTTAGCTACACATGGATTCCTTTTACGCATCTTTAATTGAAGAAAGAAGGGTTGCAGCATGTCGATCGATGGCCAGAGTTAAAAAAAAGTAAAATTCTTACAAATCCTCTAACTACGGATATAGAGGTGCATTGAAATGTTCATTAGGCACCTTCTCAATACACCCAAACAAACCCATAATATGTTCATTACACCATTCATAGTGAAACTATTATAATAAGAGAAATGGCATTTGCAAACATTAAGCATATAAACTACTCCCTCACCCGAGATTCTAAGAAATACAACAAAATGCATCTACAATTAATCAATCAAAGATCGCAACTATAGAACATCTACCATCAATCATCTAGTTTAGCTAAATTAAATGGACAAAGGCCAGTCAAATAGAGTAAAAGATTATAGAAACTTCACAACCACATTCCACAGTTATTCAAAGCTAAATGTTATGCTTGACATCTCTATTGAGCTACCATTTTCCAGCCCCTCTAGTATATGTTAAGCAGATATATGCGACAATTGACAAAAGCATATACTGATAGAAAAAGGGGAAATTCAAAACAAACAGAAAAAAGGGCTTACCATAGTATTACGTACGTGATTGCACAACAAAGGTTGAAACAGTACTCATGGATGAAGTATAGACATCAAATTGAAACTGCTCTTCAAAATGGAGTGGGATTAAACTTCTATCTTTTTTTCAATTTTTAGCTAGAATTATCGAATTGACATTTTAAAAAAAAAAAAAGTAAATATAGAAATTATTTGTTATTCTAATCGTGGTTAGACCTTAATTTAGGTAATTAAATCTTAATTTTCGATTCTTAATTATGACATGTGGCTACCATCTAAGTAGGTACTTGGGGAAATGAAGATGATGGGTAATGGAGTGGAGCCTCATTTGAAACGTGCAAGTCATATAACTTACCAAATGGAGTCTGACAAACATCAAGCAAAAAAAAACGTGAGAATAGATAAAAAAAATATAAAATTATTAAAGTAGGTACTATAATTCTTTTTAAAAAAAATTGAATTCAATGTAAATAATCTTAAATATTTTTTAAAGAAGATTCATAAAAATTGAACCTATAGAATTTAAATTCTACATAAATTAAAGTCAACCATTAATTAATATATTAATATTTCTTCCAATCTCCTCCTATTGTAATTAATAAATGAACTTAGCTCAATCAAACCAATCTCAAATATAAGTGAAAACACATATATAAACATTATATATTATCCCACCAACTCATTTAGAGTATGTGATCTTCACCTTGAGGTTTAGTTATTAAATAGGCTTAACAATGAATTTAAGTAGATTTAACTTATAAATAATTAATCACTAAATACTAAGCAAATAGTGACACATTAAATTAAGAGAAACATAGAAATTAACATAGGAGGCTCTTCTCCATTACTCATCCTTTCCATTTTCCGAAATACCTACTTAGATGAGAGCCACGTGTCATAATTAAGAATCAAATATTGAAATTTAATTACCTAAATTAAGGTCTAACCATTATTAGAATAACAAATAATTGCTTTATTTATTCTTAAAAAAATTATCAAACTCACTATTCTAACTAAAAATTATCTCATAAATCAAGGAAGTAATTGAATAGGATGAGTTTTGACCTTAGGAACTACATAAATGGGAAGGGTATACCAATAACATAAATGGTACTAACTAGGATGATTCTCCCTAAGTCTATTCGGGTTTCGTAAAGCCATGTCAAAGTCGTTAATAGACCTTAAACACTATAAGAAAGTAGAGATACAATGACATTTATTTAGTGACATGTCGGGAAGAAAAAAAAGAACCTTTCGACATTTACGAAAGAATGTCATATTAGTAACAACATTTGATACAAGTATCATAAAAACAATACATTTAGTGATTATATAATGAATAATAATTTGTGAGTTTGGAACTAATGAAAATTACTTTAAACAATATATTATAGTCGTGAAGATATGTTTGCTTAATGTTATAAAAATTTGAGGCAATAACTAGCTCAATAGCTATAAACCTAATCCCCTATCCTCTCTACTCTCCTACATTAAATTAAGCCACTTCTTGTTTATACCTCTACAAATTTGGTAATTAAGTGAAATTATACAAGTCTATTATGGATTTTTGTTTATAGTAACACACTTATTAAAAAATAAAATTGGTATTCTGGTTTGGATAGTTGTTACCCATATTGTGATGGTAGTTTAAATAAAATATTTATTTTGATTGTTACTTAAATTTTAGTATAAAGTACAAAAATTCAAACAATTTAGGTGCTAATTATATCCTATCCCGAAAGTTTTCCAAATTATAATAATTTTGAATTTTTCAGAACTCACGAATACATTGTTCCTTCGTCTGATACATAGCAAACATTACATAACTATAAACTAGACACATTATACACAAACAAAATTGTAATGTATCGGATACATTGTACACAAATAAATTTGTCCAAAAAAAAGGTAATCAAATAATGAATTTTCAATGTTTGATCAGGCAAAATTATTTGATTCTGGTTTTTCTTAAATATTATTAAATTGATAAGGACAGATACTACACATGGTTGTGGTTATTTTGTATGAAAAACACCATTTTTTTCTTGGGGATTTCTTGTATTTACAAGAAGAAGAAATTTCCATCTTTTTCTTCGTATATACCGACGGCGGCTTAGTGCCTTTAAAAACGTGGCATCTGTCTTAGGCCCCCAAATTTGAGGGGCCCTATTTTTTTTAAAGTAATAATAGAATTATTATAAGTATTTTTTATTATATTGTGTCTTTTTTTTAGTTCGTTTCGAAACATTAAAGAACGTTTTTTTCTTTTTTGTCAATTTTTAAATTTAACTTCCACATGACATGTTTAAAACCACAAGATCAAATAATACTTCGGTATATATATCCATAGAAAAATTAAAGCTTTTTCATTTAAAAGAAGATATAACTTTGGATTTCAAAAATTAAAAAAATAAAAGATAAATGTCCAATTTATTTTTTATTTTAGACCACTAATTAACTGACGTCAAAATTGACTAGACCTAGTAGCTTCTTCAGGATGAAACTTGATAAAATTAATCCATCTTATGAAGAAACTGATAATCTTATGCAGAAAAAGCTACTTTCGAGAAGTTCCATAACACCCGAGATTCTCCCATCTGCCATCCGCCATTTTTTGAGTGCAATGAAAAAGAAGGGGAAAAAAGAAGAGAAAAAGGTAAACTTGAAATGGAAAAAGAAACTAAGCTAAGAACTAGAAAATTGAAGAAACAAAGAAAAAAATAAAATTTAAAATCACACAAAAGCAACGTAAAGAACAAAACGCATTAAAAATTCTACTATATTAGAAGTGTCAGTTAGAAATGGATATCAACATGTCTGTTAAAGGGAAATTTATATTTGTTTGGGGGTATTTTAGACTTTGTAGGTTAGATCAAATTGTTACGTGTCATTGCCCTAGAAACTGAAAAGCCACCGCATCACCTTAACTCGCCTTTGTATCTCCCTTTGCAAATTCTCCATTCTTCTTCCTCTCTCGGTCAAAAACCAAATTGCTATTCATCATCTCCATTTTTTTTGCCATTCTTTTTTGTCTTTATCGGATCTGCAAAGAATTGTTGCACTAAGAGCTACCACTCATCATCTTTCTAGCAGAAATTCGTTCAAGAAAAATTAAAGAGAGCAAAGTTATTGTCTTCATACTTATAGTTGCATGTGCTTAGTTTTCCTTTCATTTGCTTCTGATTTTAGTAAAAAGTTAAAATTGATTTTGTACTCCATTCAATTTAATTTTCAGGAAATAATTACCCTTGCTTGTGGCGTGCGTCCAACTAGCTCGATTCTCATTCTACATTGAAGTCTCTTCTACTTTCTCAGTGTGTTGTTGCAACATTAAGGTATCTCCTTTTTTTTAGTTGTTCTTTCTCTTCGCCTTCAATTCTTTCTTCAGATTTTATTTGTGCATACAAATATGGGTAGTAAGAAAGGGGAAAAATAATATGGGAGTTCTTATTTATGAATCTTCCGAATCTATTTTTTTCCTATTTTTATGAAATTTTGATTTTTATGTTGGTCAAAATCTGAAAGAGAATTCGAACTTGGGCAAAAATAGAGATAAAAAGTTATCCTATTTTTTCTCCGGAATTTTTCTCTGACTCACTGCTCATTCATCTGTGCTGAAAATTGTGTTTCTCAATTCAATTTGATTTTAAGGTTCCTAGAATTTTGTTTTGAATTTGAGTTTTGTTCCTTTTTAATAAAATATATATAATAAGAATGTCATTTCATATATTTTTAGCATATAACGTAATAATAAAAGAAAAAAAACTTATTGCTTAGGAGTTTTCAACTATAAAAATAAACTACTATGTTGGCTACAATTGATAAGTTTAGTGGAAAGTCATTTATCATCTGAATACTCTTTAATCCTTCTTTCTTAATTTTTCATTTTTATCTCTTTTTATGTGGCAACTCTCTTGGAATTAAGAATTCTTATAGCTTATGAGACTTTCAGTTTGTTGGAACTTGAAACCTATTGGATGGTGAGAGTGGGATATTCTTATCAAACGAGCACTTCTCCATCTTGATGTAAAATTGAGTAGTTGAAAGATTTTACGTAGATGTTCTACATGCTCCTCCGAGGTATTACTATAAATGTTGATGCTAAATTTGCTCGGTTAGTAAATTCTTTGAACTAGCATGCCTATTCCTTGGCTAATTTAGGAGTCAGCTCATAACTAACTGAGCTCGACACTCTGGTCTTGGATCATGGATCCATTTAAGGTATTCACATGGACTATTAGTTGGGGTTTTATATATTTACCAAGGTTCTAGATTGAGGATTTTAGATGATATTGAGATTTGCAAGTTTGTGTTGTAATGGAAGCTAAGTTTTTATAGATTCTTTTACCAAGCTAAATTTGGGCATGTGTACTTCTTAATGTCTTCTTTGTGATTATGTGCATAACCATATCTTTTCCTTTGTTTCTTATTCATGATTTGTTGGTATTTTTCTATGGGAGCTACTGAGGTTTTTTGTTGTTGGTGACAATGGAGAAAAGAAACATATGCATATGGTAACATGAGGGGGAAATAAGAGAAAAGTTTTATATGTCATATAGATTGTGTACAAAAATATATGACAAAGCTGAATTATTTTACTTGCTTGGGCATATAAATCCATGAAAACTTCTCTTTGACTTCTATGTATTCTTCGTATGTATAAAATGGTATACAACTTTTGAAGCACAAGATTTTGCTGAAGTGATCTAGGTAGTGAAGTTTCTTCAAAATTTCTATTTTGGCCTAACATATATCATCGTTAAATTGTTGTAAGCTCATTTGAAGATGCAACTCTTTTAGATATTAGCATTCACAACATATGTGCTGGTAAATTTATGTTGAATGGATATATTCATGGTCGTGATTTTGAGAAGTATGAGCAACAGTTGGATATACCGAATACAATGTGAATTTTTTTTTTCTTTATATGATAGTATCATCAAAGCTTGAATTATTTATGTGATTATGAGATCATAACAAAAAAAAACAAAAATCAAATAATCTATTTAAATTGTTGGGCCCGTGCGCAGCACGGGCTTGCTCATCTAGTAAGGATAGAAAAGCAAAAAATACACTACGGATCGGGTCTTTCTGTAACACCTCGGAAAAAAAATTTGAACTAAGACTCGAACCGTTCTTCATAGTGAGTGAGATTTTATCAAGGAATTAAAAAAAATTAAGTGTTAAGGTCACTAGATGTAGCACCTTGATATCCAAAAAGAACTCAATTGGAAATAGCAAAATTTGAAATTTTGCAAGTTAAGCTAAGTATGAGTTTTTGGTCGACTTCAAACGACCATAATTCATATCTCAAGATGATTTAGGTGTGATACCATATACTGTAGGAAATATCTTTGAATTATCTTTCCAACGCCGCCAAGTTTGCTAAGTTTCGAGTTCGGATGAGTGAGATATGCCCTTTTGAAGTCAGGATGTCCAGTTAAGGAAAGTTACCCGAAAATAGTAAGGGATATTTTGGTCTTTTCCTTACCCAATCAGATTTAATTCATTTTTAGTAATATTTTAGGGGTCTAATCCTATTAGGTTCAGTTTTATAATCCAAATATATGCCTAGGATTTTAGTTGAGAGTTCAAGAAGAGAAAAGAAGAGAAAAGATAAGAGGATCAAGCATTCGTCGAGATTCTTGTGTGTTTTACGGATTTTCACCATGGGTTTGATCCCTAAGAGGTATGTAAGCTTCCATAGTGTTGGGTTAGTTCACCCACACGCCAATCATGTTATTTTCAGCAAAATTTCATTCTTGAAGTTGAAAGAGTATAGTTCTTGATGAGTTCTTGATAGGTGTTCTTGAAGTTCATTCAAATCTTGTTGTGTTGGGGTTTTGATGATTTCTTGAGATGAAATTTAGTGATTTGAATGTTATTTTGAGTATATTAGAGTGTAATTATGTTAAGTAATCGAATCCAAGTGATTGGGAAAGAAACCGTTCGATTTTAGGCGAGTTAGGGTGAGAAAACGAGCAAATAAAGTCTTCGAAGTTTTCTGGGTTCGGGCCTGGCGCCCCACGCTAGCCAGAGCATCCCAACCACTTCTCTGAAGTTTAGGGGCTGGCCCCCCGCGCCACTCAGAGCGCCAAGATTGTCTGCCCCCACCCGTTATCGTTTGGTCCGTTTGAGTTCTTTCAAAGGGTACCTTTGATTCTAAACACTCTAAACTACTTCTAAACACCTAAAAATCATTCATAACATGAATCATAACCTTGAATCCATAATTCAAATTCAAGGTAGAGTTAAGAGTTAAGTTTTAAGAATTCATTCAAACATTCTAAGAAAGTCACTTGAGTCCTTTTGTGGAGTCTTTTACAAATTCTAGTAACATGTTTCAAGACTCAAGTAAGTGAACATGAGAGTGAGGAGAATGTATTCATGAGTCTACTTTGTCATCATGAGATCCTTTATATTATGAACCATAACTCTTGAATTCATAATTCACATTCAAGAGAGAGTTAAGAGTAGAGTTCAAGAAAGCCTTTGAGTTCAATTGTGAATCCTTTGAGATCAACTATTAATTTGAACTAAGTTTTGAGGAAGTAAGAAATACATGAGTTCCATGTAATTGTGTAGACCTTCGAGTCGAGTCGTTCATAGCCCATAAAGTTCTTCTCTTTATTCACGATCTTTAAAAGAAGGATGTAGCCAGCGTTTAACACTTCGTATTCACCAAGTCATTATCAACTTCAACCTTTGAGAAGTTCAGATATAAGATTGGAATGCGTCATCTTCGAGTTGTTAAGTGATGTTTTAATCAGGGGGAGTATAATACGCGCTGCACTCTTTTTCCCTTAGCCGGGGTTTTGTCCCACTGGGTTTTCCTGGTAAGGTTTTTAATGAGGCAACTCTTAATGCGTATAATAATATATGTGTACTCTTTTTCCTTCACTAAGATTTTTCCCATTGGGTTTTTCTTGGTAAGGTTTTAACGAGACACACTATCTATTAAGACATGAACATCCAAGGGGGAGTGTTGTAAAATGGATGTCCACATACATATATTTTGTGGTAACATATATGTACACACTACACATCATGTGTAAGATGAATATACACACAACATAAAATGTGTTGTAATCTAATCATCCATATAATATACTTGGTGACCAAGTACTTACATGGCAAATAGATATCCATATATTATACTTGGTGACCAAGTATATACATGTATATATATAGTCCTCTCTTCTTGTAACAAATGAAAAAACATAAGGAAAGAGTAAGTGAAAGAAAAACATTCAATAATAGAGAAAAGCTACTATCACTTCCACTTTGTGTTTCTCTCTTTCTCTCTTTTCTTCTTGTCATTTTATGTTACTACACATGCTTTATTTTATAACAGACTGTTGATTTTAATTTTGGTTAATATTTTCACTCAAAAATCATGAGTTTTTTTTTATAGACATCAATACATTAAAAAAGTTATGACAAAAAAGTTCTTGACAAACATCAATACATTCCAAAAAATTGTTAATACAAAATGATAGTACTAAATAAAATATCTGTTAAGATTATAAAAGTTTACTAGTTTCAGAAAAAAAAAATTATATTTGGTTGAGAAAAAGAGAGACGAAAGTTGAGCATGATTTATTTTTGGGGAATATAACGTAATAAATGAGTCTGAATGATGTTAGATTCTTCTACCAATCTGATTTATTTGGATCTTTTTAGACCCATTAAGATGTTTTTTTTTTTTAAAAAAGAAGGGAAAAAAGATAAATATACCCCTGAACTATCGTAAATGGCATGCAAATGCCCTCCGTTATACTTGTGGGACATTGGTGCCCCTGTCGTCCAAAAACTAGCGCATATATACCCTTTATACTAATGGACATACACGTGTCACAATCTTATCCACCGACTCGATATTTATTAAATATCGAATCGACGGATAAGATTGCGCCACGTGTCCCTATTTAGTCTTCCGTTAAAGTAAAAGGGTATATATTCTCTAGTTTTTGGACGGCAGAGACACCAATGTCCCAAAAATATAACAAAAGGTATTTGCATACCATTTATAATAATTCGGGAGTATATTTGTCCTTTTTCCCAAAAAAAAATTATTAATGGACTTAATTAATGGATAGAATCTTGTATATCTCCTAAACGTTATAGAAGACGTATTTTCACAATTTGAGAACACAAAGCAACATAGGCCTCCATATTTTTTCCACTCGAATTAACAAAACAAAAATTACATTCAACTACAATGCTAAACAAGTATGCCAAATCTTGGTAAAAAAATTCAGTTTTCCTAGTCAAATTCACAATAGACTAAGTAACCACCAGGACAAGGAAAATCATAACAGCAACCACTTCCTTTTTTCCCTTTCAATCACTTATCTCTTCACTCTTATTTACTCAATCCTCAAGTATCAATTGAAATCACAACACATTAGTACCATATTGTGTTGTTTTAATGAATACAACGTCTGAATTCGTTGATACATAATGTCACACATCAATAGCTTGAAAATAAGTACCCTAACTATAACCGAAATCCTAGAGACACACCTAAACTTAACTAGGTCCTATTACCTAATTAAGTTTAGGTGTGTCTTTAGAATTTCAGTCATAGTCTAGGAGATACTTGTGCCTTACGAAAATTTCAAATGATTCAACCAGAAATCTCATAGTTGTAGCAAATTTTATGAACGAGTTGGAAGATGAAAAAGACAGAAATATTGGCATTCTATAATTGTGACATTGGAGTAACATAAGAAGAGAGATCATGTAACATCAAATAATTTACATGATCTCTCTTCTTTTGTTACTCCAATGTCACAATTACAGAATGCCAATATTTAATAAATATTATTTAAGCAAAATCTATTGAATTTGATACTTGATTATTACTAGTAACTTCTGCGTCTTGAAATACTAAATGCAATAAAACTTTGAAATGCGAAAATTAAAAAAAAAATGGTGTTATTTTTTATTATTAGAGTAACAAATACTACTTTATATTTTTTATATGATAGGTAATTCAATGATAAGCCATTGAATTCTAAGGCATTGATTTTTTAAAAGAGACTTTAGGCAGTGATTTGGGCGAATTCGAATTTAGTCAGTAATGATACCGAACGTCGAATGAAAAATCAAAAAAGAAAACGTATAATTTTTCTGAGTTTCACCCAGAAAAGATTATCAGTTCTCTTAAAAGCAAAATGTAATGGCGTTTGGAGGCGAATTTGTGAACGAAAGAGTTTAAAGTGGGAAATTGACTCAAAAAGTGAACAAAATTCACTTTCAGAAGCAAAAACCCATACTTAGAACTACAACAAATCCGTACTATGATGCCATTTTTTTATTTAGGCTTTGGATTTGCAGAGCACCTCACAGAAAACCTGCAAGTATTTCAGAGCTATAATTCATAAGCTCTCCCCTGCTTTGCAATCCAAAGCCCTACAAATTCATTTTACAAAAATAAAATTCAAAAAACTGAAGAAGAAAAAAGAAGATCTACAATGGTGTTTAGCTTGCATCTGCTAATGAAGAAACCCTAATTGTGTTTTTCTTTTATTTATAGAGAGAAAAAGAAAGAGAATACTGTTGGGCTGGGCTTTGGAGTTTGGGCTAAAATGCATGGGTCGTTCGATTTTAGATTTTTTAAAAGTGGATATTCAATATCGAACATTTCAATTTCGATTCGATTTGATTTGGTGTTTTTAGAACGAGTTTTTGATGTGAGTGACAAATAAAATGAGGATAAAATCAAAGTATAAGACACTTAAAAATTTAAAACTATGTTAAGTGATGATGTGTCTCATCATGGACCACTTATATTGTGCTTAAAAGACCATATTTATTTTTGTCAAGAATATTGTGCCCTCCAACTACTTCTCGAGGAAAATCAAAATGAAGACGAGTTCCTTTACATGACATACATCGACAAATATACGTATGAGTTCCTCTTGAGAATTAATATTTGAAGTTAACTATTTAAATTGTAAATCTGTTGCTACTTTGAGTTGTTCATGAATGATTTAATTGTTACTTAACTTCTGCTTTTTGGTTAAGGAAATGTCCATATATATATATATATTAATAAAAAATTAATAAAAGTTGGTCTTCGGTGCACCAGAGTTTGAAACCTTACACATAACACCGAACCTAACTTTTGAAAAACAAAAGTACATAGCCAGCCAAATAAATAGCAATGGAACTTCACTATCAAGATCCAAGAGACATAGTGGGACGGATGGAATCAATCCACAATTAACCAAAGGTCTCGGATTCGACCCCTTAGAATGGGCAAATCCCTTAATAGGAAGCGATTGTTCTTTTAATGAGTCATGCTCAACGTGAATCCAATAAATTCAACCAAGTTTTAAATTACCAATTGCCAATTTTTAGGAGAACAAAATAGAGTGGATTATATACATGAAAATAGTTGCTCAAGGTAGTTAAAATTAAACTCTTCTCATTCATTGTATTCGATGAAACTGTTGAAGCATATAAAACTAATCTAGAACGCCATACAGACGAAAATGGCCAGGTCTTGGACCTCTTAGTAGCCAAACTGTTACATTCTAGCAAGTATTACTAATCAGAAATCTATCAGTAGCTCATCCGCGCCAGTAGAAGAAGTCAAGCATACAAGGTTGCTGGCTCCTTTGACGATCTACTAATCCCATTATCATATCGTTTGTAAGTTGTATCCTGAGGAGAAATGCAGAGGTAAGGTGAAGACATGAACGATAGAGAAGTGTTTCTTTATTTTGTGAGTGAGTTGTTTTCGGAAGATTAAAATGTGACATATGAGAAGAACTTACCTCACAGTCATCCCACACTGCCCCAACACACTTGGAAAAGCTAATGCTAGCACTTCTTATTAAGCAACGCGCAGTGTTGCTTGTTGGACTAAGCTCATTCTGGCTATGACCTTCATTTTCATTAGTAGAATCAGCTTTGTTGACCTCGTCTGATCCTCTCTGGCTTACAAGGCGTTTATGAGCAACAACTGTTTCAACATGTCTTTCGAAATCATCATGTTGATCAGTTTCCTCATCTATTGAAACATAGACACGCTCTCTGTCGAAAAAAAATGATGAGTTTATTTGAGAGTAAGCCAACTTTATCCGACACTACTCGCAATAACAAATATCAGGGTCAACTAACCTGGGCAAAGAGGTATATCGCCTTGGATGGTGTGTAATATTTCTTCCATCTCCCTCAAGTAGGTCAAATTGTTCCTTAAAGCAATCAACACCACTGAATGCAGATCAAAATTCATGTTAGTATTGCATTCAAAATTATGGCTTAATGCACACAATAGAAATTAGGAAGACTTCAGAACGATCAAGAGAAATATTGATGGAAGACGCTTATATAGTATGAGTCAAATTGAGTGATACATTTTGGAAATATTCTCAAAGCTCATTTTGATCCGTTACAACAATTTCTACTAATACATGACCAGATGGCGGATATCACACGGATTGAAACTGAATAGAGTGTTCAAAACTGGAAGACCACTGCTTCAAGTATGGGCGCGGGCTGTAATTGCAACACAAGCAAGTGGATGAATAAGGAGAACTATTGGCAGTACCTTGGGTACAAAAAGCTAGTATGTTCAGTGCCATGAAGATACTCCTGCAACATCTGAGGGTGGTACTCCAAAATCTGTCCAGGGAAAAATCAATGTTGTAGTACAACGGAGGCAGAACAAAATGAATGTCCACGAAAGATAAGAATGGTTGACACCTCATACCTCCCGGTAGATGAGTTCTGTAATATCCTCTTTTGCCAGTTTTCTTCTTTCAAAGTCGAATTCAAATTTTGAAATAGGCCGAGCAGATGGTTCATGCTCAATGTTTGCTAAACCACGGAAGTACGGATGTGCTAGTGCCTGTATTAGGACCACATGAGTGGAATATAACTTGCATCACAGGCTGCAATAAGCGTACAATAATCTACTATGTTTTCTAAGTCCTACCTCTTCAGCAGACGGGCGATCTTTGGGGTCAAAAGCAATCAAACTCTCGAGTAATCTTAGAGCTAATGGATCTATATCCGGGAATTTTTGAGAGAGAGGAACAGGAGCTTTCTTCGTCATGCTGCTTAAATGTATCCTTGCTTTGTCATTTTTAATCTACACATATGGGGAAAATGGATCAGACTTATTTGGCTATTCGTTATACATCACTAACTTATTGACTTTAACTGAGAAAAGGGAAAGACAAACCCTTGAAATAACTTCAGTGGATGGAGAACCAAGCAAATCAGTAATCAAATCCAATTGGTGGACGACATCATCCCCCGGAAACAATGGCTGCTTTGTAAGCATTTCTGCAAATATACATCCTATACTCCACATATCAACTGCCGGCGTGTACTGCAATAAGTAGTTTGTTTTAAAATTGATACAAAATAGAATTAATTCTGAAGTGTCACTGGATAAGAAACAGAAGTATATAAGAATGTAAGTTATCCTATAAATGACATACTTACTTTGGAGCAAAACGAACCACAAAGTTCAGGAGCACGGTACCAACGAGTTGCCACATAGTCCTATACAGAGCAAAGAAGTTAAAAATCTTACTTGGAATAAATCAAAAATAGTTTTTAGATATATTTCAAGAAAAAGAAGGGATAGACTACGAAACAAAGAGAAGTATATGAGGTTATTGAAAGGTATGTTGCTCAGATTCTCCAAAAATGCACTACTTTTAGAGGATCCAACATGCATCCGTCAACATTTTTGAAGAGTCCAAGCAACATAGCTTGAAAGAGGTGTAATAACTTGACATTTTAGTGATAGCAATGAGACCTTTTGGCTGAATATTATGGTTAAGATATATTGAGAAAATTAAGTAGAGAAATGCTTCATACAGTCCAGAAAATAGCAGACGGTGTATCGCCAAATGCTGCCCGAGCAAGCCCAAAATCACAAAGTTTCAGCTTGCAATCTGCATTTGCTAAAATGTTCTTTGGCTTCAAATCTCGATGGAACACATTTGCTGTTGAATCAATGAATGAGAGAATAAGTCATAAAATATGTAAAAGAGAAATCTAACTAGAATAACAGGGAGAAAAATGAGGAACAGCCACCTGTGTGCATATATTTTAAACCTCGAAGAAGCTGATACAAGAAGAATTGATAATGTTCAGGCGAGAGACTGCCATTGGCCTTAATGACATGCTGAAGGTCACACTCCATCAACTCGAAAACAACATATATATCCTTGAATTCTCTCGGACATGGAGGTAACAGAATATGCTTTATATCTACAATGTCTGGATGTCGAAGCAACCTTAGGAGCTTTATTTCTCTAAGAATACGAGTGGCTTCAGAGACATGCTCAAAAACATTGTTGATCTTCTTTATAGCTACCTTCTTTCCTGTATGAGTATCAACTGCTGATGCAACAACACCATAGCTCCCCTTTCCAACAACCTCTTGGATTTCATATTGATGTGCTTCACCATATTCAGTGAAGAATTCCTTGAAAGGCATTGTCTGAGATATTAAAAGACATTATTAGAATTGTACGTGCTCAAGTCCATATAAGCAAACCATCGGTCCAATCTCCAACCAATATGGGACATTAACTGGCTCGTGAAGGGAGGATTGCCCAACCATCAATACATTCCTCAACCAATGTGGAACTTTAGCCCACTCTAACACTTACATTAATTTTCAGTGATTTTGTGGAAAGTGTTCAAGAAAATAAGGAAATACCCCTCTTAAGTGTCGGAAAATGATAGAGATCAACGATGTGATGGGGATCCGGTAATCATTTATGCTAGAGAATCAAATGCAAACTTGATGAACCACTCTAGGTAATATTGACTCAAGTGCGAGTTATAAAGTAGTCATGGGAAATCGAACACTAGCAATGAAAATTAATAACATTCATAGTTTCACAGAGACAGAAAATACTAAGAAACAAAAAGTGGCAATCACAAATCAACAGCTAAAACTAACACAACTACTATGCAGGTGAACAACAATAAGGAAAACACCATTACACATGAATAAATTAAACTTGATGATGAGATTGACTATATTGTTTACAACAACAACAACATATCAGTGAAATCCCACAAAGTAGTGTCTAGGGAGGGTAGATTGTATGCAGGCCTTACCACTAGAAAGACTGTTACCAAAAGACCCCCGACTCAAGCAAATCAATACAGTAAGTAAAAGAAAAAAAAAGGTAAAGTTACCATCTTTTTAGTAATTAGACTTCAATTTAAGATGCACCTGTTTAAAATCACATCCAAGACCTACAATATGTCAAAAAGTTAAAAATAAGTGCAATGAAAGTTTAAGAAAAATCAAAATAAAAGTTTATACCTCTAAATTATGGTTAGGGAAAACAGCTCTTAGATAATAATAATAATAATACGTCTTCTTCTCTCCACACTTTCTGGTAAGACTTTATATTTATACCTTCATGAAAGTGTAGCACGTCTAAAGAAACGACCAGGTAAAGGCAACCCCAGTTGAAAGCTGTTATATTTATATCAGTAAAATATTAAAATACTATATAATAAAATTTTAAAAAAAATAGGCAAATTTAGAATATGTCAGCTTTACTTGTCCATATCACAATGTTCCCACAAACAGCTTTATCCAAACAATAATAAAGTAGAACTGAGGTACGAGAGGTGCGCAAAAGCTGATTCAGATAATTTCAATCAATATTATTCGAATAGACAATTCATTTGATTGAATCCAGAAAATATGAAAATAGAATGTGTAAAGAAGTTAAGAAGAATTAGAAAGAAAGAGCAGACCTTTTGCAAACTAAGGTAACTAGTGAGAATTTCTTCAGTGAAAACTTAAAGGCTTTAGTCAGTTAGGACAAACTGATAACAGCCAACATTTTACCTATTCTTCAGGATCCTGTTTTGTTTTAGCTTATTTTACGTTCATTAATAAAAATATAAGGTATGATTTATTATGTTGATCATTTTTATCATATGTTTTTCGAAAATTGAGCACTATTAAGATAATTATTATTTTTATTAAAACGACACTTATTTTGAAACGGATGAGGTTGATAACAGGAGTGTTAGTTAAAAGAAAACAATCAATCTAGCATGTATTAATTTATAAAGCTTAGTTGTACAAATGTTTTTATTATATATTATGATATTTTATAAATAAATATAAATGAATAAGCATCGTCGACATAAGATGTACATTTAATTTATATATACCAAACTCTACGCACATTTATTTTTGGTACGGCCAAGGACAAGATTTTTAGTTGACAAATTGCTTGTTTAATACAAATTTTATAAACCAAATATATATTAATTTTTTTTTGAAACACGTCATTCCAAGCTTACAAATTATTATTCAAAAATATTCTAACTACATATATACTTACCAGATCAGTGGATTAACTTGTTTGAACTTTGAAAACATTCCTGATAAGTGATAACGTAGATGATATATCCTATAATTATTGAAGATGAATTAATTAGTTAGTTATATTAATCTAACAACTGGTGGTTAATTATTTACTAAGCCAACCACAAATAACGTGTTGTCCCTTTTGATTTATTTAGAAATAATGATAGAAAGGGTTGACCTCGAACTTTAAGGAAATTGTCTTTTACTCTCATTTATAACTTAAATAAAAAAAATTATCTAATAATTTTTTTAATTTGATGTACTTTATTATATTTTTCATGTGTGCTTTTTTGTGAAAAAAAATAGGGAAAATTGTATATAATAGCAAAATATTAATTCAAATTAAATGCTATAAATATAGTTTGATTTAATTGTACCCCATAGCAAACTATTGTTATTTCACCTCTCTCCAGGTGAATCTCGCTCGCCACTCTCGTTCTCTCCCTCGCCTCTCTCGTTTTTTATACAAACGCAAGTGTATAAAGTGCGTTTGTGTTTGTATAAAGCGAGAGAAAATTGTATATATATATATATATTTTCGTTCCCCTCTCCCAGATCTCGCTCGCCACTCTCCCAGATCTCGCTCGCTCACTCGTCTCTCTCACTTTATACAAAAACCGCAAATTGTATAAAATGCGTTTGTGTTTGTATAAAGCGAGAGAAAAATTGTATATATACATATATTTTCATTCCCCTCTCTCCCCTCTCCCATATCTCGCTCGCCACTCTCCCAGATCTCGCTCTCTCACTCGCCTCTCTCACTTTATACAAAAACGCAAATGTATAAAATGCATGAAAATTGTATATATACATATATTTTCGTTCCCCTCT
>JAJONZ010026902.1:0-18808 GCA_029582445.1 Solanum paucissectum
ATACCCCCATCCATACTAAGTAGAACTTCTGGAGGAACCATAGTACCTAACTCATGTTCTTATCATAATTCATATTCTTATCATATAGGGATAATCATACTCATTACATATACATAAGGAGAGTCATACCATAACAACAATCCAATCAACATATATCATACCTTCATGTCTTACCATAGCATAATGAACCAACCCACAATCCCTTTCAAAGCTTACTTGTGCAATATAAAAGTGAAGTCCCATACCCCCACTCCTACTAAGTAAACTTATCAAGAAATCACAAGTATAGTTCAAGTCATATTCATTATCTTATTACATAGGGAGAAGTGCATCAACCGACATAGACCATGTGAGCTACATGGAATCCGGTGTCATATAACCCCACACCAAAAAAAGGCTTCCTACTTGCCTAAGGTAGAACTAGACATATATAGCTATAATATGGATCCACTAGCTAATACCTATGCGGGCACATAGTTATGGGATAGGGAGAATGCTTCTAGCAACCCGACCTATTTTACTAGCGAGAGAGTTTCCATCTCATGAGAGCATATGTAGAAGACCCGGCCTAAAACTAGCGGGAGAGTCTCTACCTCATTTGCCATATCCTCTCGGTGCTAAGCATTATTCTCCAACTTAAACATAGTTAAGGTGAATTACAATATCATATGTGAAGGAGTACATTACCCTTCATTCAACCCAACTCATACCATAGCTCATTGATTCAACATGGTGAGAACTACCTTTCACCTTAGAATCACCATATAATCATCCAAGACAATTCATACATAATCATGTGTAGTAGTAAAGGAAACTAGTCTTCCAACAATACCATAATTCACACATTAGTCATTGGATCTTCACCATTCAAGTGGAACATAACTTCATACATAAATACATGAAAAGTAAGAACCTCCACATTTTCAGTGGATCAATCCATTCATATATAAGAATCTTAAATATAGAGTACCTTCATACATTGCCTTCAAGGCTATACTTCAAGATTCAACACTTACAATTTACCCTTCAAGGGTCATAGATCATGTCTTGCAATCACCCTTAGAATTAATACTTAAAGCATGAATCAAACAAGACTAATTGACTAAATTAACATAGATACTATTCTAAGTATTCACATTGCATGAACAAACCCATCTCAATTTCATAAAGTTGGGGTCATGGGGAAGCACATGGGTTCATGGGGAATTTCACAATAAAAACCCTCAATAAACATCAAATTCATCATAATATAGGATAATTAACATAAAGAGATTGTTTTCAAGAAGAACCCATGGCAAGAATCAAAATCCTAGTTTTTGAACAAATTCCCAATTTCGAAAATTAGTGTTGAAGGGCTTCATGGATAAAGAAATTCCATGAATGAAGGTTCCCATACCTTAATTGAAGCTTTGCCACGAAATTGGAGTGAAAACCTTGGAGCTTGAACCCTAATCTTGAAGCTTTTGGTGTTCTTCAATGGAGGAACTTGTAGAGAGAGAAATATTGGAGAAGAGATGAACTTTTTATTTTGAAGTGGGTGTTTGTGAAAGTGATTAATTTTGGGGACATTTTAATATAAAATCCCTTATATAGTTATTTAGAAATAATATAAAATATACCCACTTTCTAATTTAACTTAAAAATAATATTTACAAAAATGCCCCTGCACATATGGATTTAGCCAAAAACAACTAAGGAAATGTTTAAGGAAGCATTTAAGGTCCTTGAAGTGGTCCACTAGCCTTGGACCCTCCCTTGGACTTTGCCTTCGGCTTTTTAAAGCTAAGGCATATCTATGGGAGTATTCAAAAGGCCTATTTATACCATATATATATTTATATAAAAATAATATAGACTATACCCATTTAATTTGGATAAAAAAGGAAATTACAAAATTACCCCTTTTTATGCCTCCCTTGGATTGCCCAAATAAAACTAAGGCAATTACCAAAGGAGCTTTTAAGGCCCTTGAATTGATGTACCTTCCTTAAACCCTCCCTTGGACTTGCCTTTAGCTTTTTAAAGCTAAGGCATAAGTCTACAAGGGAGTACATGGAAGTGGACCCCCACTTGCACACGTGCACTGCCCATGTGTTAAGGCAGCCCCCACGTGTAGTGGTCCCCCCACTTGGTCCTTAAACCCACAAGTGGGTTGCCTTAAAAACTAAGGCATTGGTTCAAGGAAGCTTCTAAGGGTGGTGAAGGCTTTTACCTGCCTTGAACCCTCTCTTAAACTTATACTTGGCCAAATTTTTGGACCCTTTTATATCTCCAATTTATACATAAACTTATAAGGTTCATACGTTCGGATCTAGTTTCATCCATCAATTTTTTTCTGGGTGTTACAATAATCTTCTGCGGAAAAAATAGTCTTTACCAGTAAGAAATTAGCTGATTTAGTCATCTGATCTATAATCACCCAAAAAAATCATTTTGCCAGCGAGACCACGACAAAAAGTAATAAAATCCATATTGATCATCTCTCACTTCCATTCTGGAATCTCTATATCTGAGTCATACCAACGGGCGTTTGGTGCTCTACCTTGACTTGTTGACAATTCGGGCATTTAGCAACGAACTAAATAATACACTTCTTCATACTACCCCACTAATAGACTTCTCTCAAGACATGATACATTTTTGTAGAACCCTGATGGATAGAGTATCTAGAGTTATGAGCTTCCTCCATGATTGTAACACACTGTATCCAAAAATGGGAAAAGAAACAATTTGAGGAAAACTGCAGGTGCTAGCCACGAGGGCCACCCATGACCCATGGAAGGGACCACCGACCGTAGGTGTGGTCCGTGGATGTCCCTTCCTAAGGAAGGTCTAGAGGCTCAGGACCATGGTCTGACCTACAGACCCTAGGTCATTCCACGGTCCGTGGTTCGATGCCCCAAAATCATAGTCCCAGACCACCATCGACGGTCGTGGAGGATGGACCATAGGTTAACAGTCCGTCAATGGGTGGCCGTAGGGCACTACTGGCGGTTATTTTGCAAGGTTAGTTGGGTATTTTATTAATTAATTAACTCCTATACTATGTCGTTTTGTCTATGTTTAGGACCCCTATATAAGTCTTTTTACCCCCAAATTAGACCCATTTACTTCATTCTTCCAAAATTACAAAAGAAGATGAAAATATCCTCTCAAATAATTCTCTCTCTAGAACTTGAAGAAGAAGAAGGCTTTCAAGCTAAGGTTTCAATTCCTCTATTGAAGGCTAGCATTTGGACTTGAGGTATGATAGTTTTCATCTATGGATTCCTTTCATCCATGGAGTTCCCAAATTCCTCTATTTCAAAAAGTAGAATTCCCCAATAGAGTTAGGGGTTTCTTCAATTATCATGGGTTCTTTTCATTATTAATTTGAATGATTGAATTATGATCTTCTAATCATGAATTGATGGATTGATATGGTTTTATGATGTTTTCCCCTATGAACCAATGTAATCCCCATGTTTTCAAGTTATGATCATGTGATGTGGGATTTTGAGTATTAAGCAAGAGTTTTATGAAAGTGAGCATGTATTGCAAGCTTTACATGAAATTATGATGAAACCCATAGATAACCCATGCTTTCCAAGCATTGTTGATTGAAAGTGGGTTTTGAACCTCAAGAGGTAAATTATGAATTTATGCATTTTTGTATGAAATCTATGCAAATATTTTAAGGGTACTTTGAGAGTAAAGTACCAATGATGATGTTGTTGTTGTGTTGTGAAAAGATATTCTCATAAACACACTAGCATGATTGTGAAAGGACATTCTCACATGGTAAGGATTCTTAGGTTGAAAGGCTTTCTGACCTAATTGAATCAAAGATTAAAAGTAATCATGGACGGTGAAAGGTTTTCTCACACATGGTCTAAAGAGATATTATATGATAAGTTAAGTCAAGACTAAATAACTATTTCATGGGAATTATTCTTAGCACCGAGTGGATATTGTAGTGAGATGGAAGCTCTCCCGTAGTAGAGGTCGGATTTTTAGAACCAATCTCTTGAGATGGAAGCTCTCCTGAGTAGAGGCCGGGTTTCTAGTAGCAATCTCCTTATCCCATAAACTACGTGCCCCCGTAGGATGATTAGCTAGGGGATCCACTTCTAGAAGTTCATGGTTCTAGCTTAGGCAAGTACAACAACCCTTTTCGGTGGGGGAGACACCGTGGGATCATGTTATAGCTCACATGGCATCTATGTATGTTAAGGCTCATTTCCCACAACAAGCTGAACAATGAACTAAGGTTACTTCAAGTAGTGTCACATATGAGTTCAAAGGTTTTAAAGATGATGTTAGATTGCATTGACCATGTGTTATGAAGGATATTTTCTAAATCCTAATATGCTATGTTTTAACTTGGTAATTGCATGTTATGAAATGAAATATCCCTTGTAGCATGTTTTAAATGTTTTTTATGCATGACAATCATATTTGGTACATTGTTTTGTATTAACGCATACTCTTTCCTACATTTTTCCAAAATGTAGGGTTTGACAGACAGGTTCCCTGTATTGTGGCTAAAGCTTGGATTTGATCGCTTCCCGAGCTTGGTGAGTCCTCATGGTTCAAGGACGGATTTCCGTTCTTTAGTTTGTTTCATGTATTTTCCTTTTTGGACATGATGTATAGGCTAGGCCCAATTTCATTCTATTGTACTAGATGGCTATGATGAGACAAGTGTCTAGACTTCCGCTTCTCTTTTATAAAATGTTTTGGACTCTGACTTTGATTTTACTCTTATTGTTCTATTTCTTATGTTATGAAAGCTAAGTGGCTTGTATGGAGTCATTCGGGGTTGTATACGCTATGTTACATCTAGGGGTACCCCATGGGTCGTGACAATGATCCTCTCTTGGAGTTCATCCAGCTTTGGTACACACAATCTACCTTGATACCTCAATACATCATCTCCCCCTTGTTCAAAAGCCGTCACTTTCTGCTTATGAACATTTGCCTTCAATTAAAGCAAAACTAGGTCTTGGTCTTGTTTCTCTTTCACTTTAAACACTAATGATGATTCATCCCCATTCATCACTACTACTCCACCTTAATTGGAATCCCACAAGCGGACTCCCTAGTTTGCAAGTTGATGAGTCAGAGATTTTGACTCATTTAGGGCTTTGTTTTGATAGTTTTAGTGTCATCAAATGCCTAATTTATGCTATAAACTGATGTTGAAGCATTGATTTTTAGGTATGTGAACTAAGGAGCAAGGCAAGGACACTGCCAAGCAAAAAGGAGCAAAACAAGCTGAAGAAGTGAAGAAATGCGGTCCTGGTAATGACTAAGATCATTCGGCGAACCACTGAGTGTCTCTTTAGCTCGCCCAGAATTTCAGCGTACCAGCCTTGGGAAAAATTAAGTTGGCGACAGAAATGGGCAGTCGGCGAATCGTCGATCCACTCTGCGACAACAAGTTGGATCGCCCCCCATAGTTACAACACGTGGGAGGCTGATAGCAAATTCAAAATGGCGATGAAGCGAGCAAAGGGCGGATCGCCAAACCACTCGGCAAGGTGCGACTTATTCGTCCTAATGGACTTTCAGGCAAAAAAAGTGGGCAACTATAAATTGGAATTTAGAAGAAATTTTGGAGAGTGCCCAGAGAGTTCTAATCCCCAAGTTTTAAAGTGAGAGTTTTCCCCTTAGTTTTTAAATTCTTATTGTAAACTTTGAGGATTTCTAAGCTCAATTGTGAGGATTTGGAATTGCATTTTTGAATTTAACCATTTTGGAACATTGTAAAGGCTTGGAGACTACTACCAAACTGATAGCCAATCGAGTTGGTAATTGTTTTTACCTTTTTATGATGTTTAGCTAAATCCCCAATTCTTGGTGTGTGATCATGTGATTATGGGCTGAATTAGCTTATGGGTATTTTAAATTATTGATTTAAATGCTTAATTGAAGTGGGTTTAATCATTAGTTGTGTTTTAATCTATGAATTGTAGTTGTAAATGCAATTCTAATTTTGAGTTCTTGGCTTGCTTGAGAAAGAGGTTTTTGAACCAAAGTTTATGATTAATCGTTTGTAGGTATTGGGTTGATATGGGTTCCGTTCGAGAGAGTGAATCTTAAACTCAATTCTACCCATCTAGCTCGAGAGAGTGGATGTATTAAGGTTGTGGGTTATTCCTTTTTTCTAAGCTTGTTGATGCTCGAAAGAAATTACTTGAAACGTGATAGTTGTTTGAGAGAAAACTATCTCATTTATAGTCTAGCCTACCCACTGATATTTAGCTATTCATTAGTAGTTTCAATTACCCGTATAGTGAATATTTCCTGTAATCGATCACATCCCAAGAACTCCTCTCTATATTGTTATTCCTTCAGTATTTGATTGTGCTGTAGCTGATAATTGCAAATCCAAACCCCTCATCTGACATTTGTTGTCAACCCTTTAGATTTGTATGTATGTTTTCAATAATTTCTATTCCTATAACTGATTAGACCATGTTTACATTTTTTAATTGAATTTGAACATGTACCGCTCCGTGTGGGTTCGACCCCAACCTTTCGGTGGGTTTTATACTAGTTAACGATCATTTACACCTAGAATTGGATGAGGTGTACTTGAAACGTTATTCACAAGTCTGTGCACATCCTTGGCTAATTCCTTCTTTTCTTCCTCAACATGGGCAGTACTACCCATAGACAACCTGCTCAACACATAACAAACAACATTAGCCTTACCTGGGTGAAAGAGCATACTCATGTCATAATCCTTTAGTAACTCCAACCACCTCCTCTATCTGAGATTAAGCTCTTTCCGACTGAATACATACTCAAGACTCTTGTGATCGGTGAACACATCTACATGAACACCATAAAGAATGTGACGCCATATTTTGACAACGAACACTACAACAACCAACTCTAAATCATGGGTTGGGTAATTCCTCTAGTGAATCTTAAGTTGTCTGGAGTCATAAGCTATAACTTTGTTATTTTGCATCAATACACAACCCAGTCCAACCCTGGATGCATCAAAATATACCACAAATCCTTGTGTACCCTCTGATAAGGTCAACATTGGGCAGTAGTCAACCTAGTTTTCAATTCCTTAAAGCTCTTCTCACAAGCTTCAGACCATTGAAACTTTGATGTCTTCTGAGTCAATTTAGTAAACGAGAATGAAATAGATGAGAACCCCTCGACGATCCTTCTATAATATCCAGCCAATCCCAAGAAACTCCTAATATCAGTCAGAGATGTGGGTCTAGGACAGTTTTGTATTGCCTCTATTTTATGAGTGTCAACTCAAATCCCATCATCGGAAACAATGTGGCCTAAGAATGCCACTAACTCAAGCTAAAATTGACACTTAGAAAATTTGGCATACAACTCCTTATCCTTTAGAGTTTGGAGAAATACTCTGAGATGAATATCATGATCTTCCTTATTCCTTGAATAAATCAGAATGCCATCGATGAATACGATAACAAATATATCAAGATATGGTTTAAACACTCTGTTCATAAGGTCCATTAACGCTACATGATCATTAGTCAAACCAATTGACATGACCAAGAACTCATATTGACCATAGAGGGTCCTAAATGATGTCTTAGGCATTTCACTTTCTCTTACTCTCAACTGATGATAGCTAGATCTGAGGTCTATCTCAGAAAAACAAGTGGCACCCTGAAGCTGATAAAAAAGATCATCAATCGTCGGAAGTAGGGATGGCAATGGGGCAGGGCGGGTGCAGGGCAAGCCTGCTTAAACCCTCTAAGATCTCAACCCGCCCCTCTCTAACCCACATAACATATTTTGTTGTTTTCAACCCGCCCCACCCCGCAAAAACCCACCACACCCCGCCCATCCTTATAGTTTGTAAAAAAACATTTCTAATAATAGGCTCAGTAAGTTTTTAGCTTAGAATTTTAAATTTTGTTAGCTGTTAACTACTAAAAGTAATATGTTATAACATTATTCTAACATTACAATAAAATTTTATAACTCTTTTAGATATGTCTGCAACATTTTTTTTTGGTAATTTTGAATTGGTTACATTTGATGTAATAACAAAAAATTAAATACAAGCAGTGAGATAATGTTTTCTTCTTCCTAGTTTCTTAGCCATTCAAAATTAAATGCAAGCAGTTAGATCGTTTGTGCGAATTACGAATTTAAAAGATTTTTTATTCCAAACCCGCAACCCGCCCCGCCCCACATAAATTTTGAAAAGATATATTCAAACCCGCCCCAGCTCGCCTCACATCCGCAAAAGCTCTAACCGCCTCGCCCCACATATTGTATAACTCGCCCACCTCGCTCCTACCCCGCCCCATTTCCATCTCTACTCGGAAGTGCATACTTATTCTTGAAGTAACCTTATTCAACTAACGATAATATATACACATTCTAAGAGAATCATCTTTCTTGCTCACAAATAAGACAGGAGCGCCCCAAGGTGAGACACTTGGTCGAATGAAACCTTTCTCAAGAAGATCCTTCAACTACTCTTTTAACTCAGTTGGAGCCATTCTATATGGCAGAATAGAGATAGGACGAGTATCAAGAAGAATATCTATACTGTGTGAATTTGATTAATTTATCTATATTGTGTGAATTTGATTAGTTTTATCTCATCAGAATCCAATGAAGTTTTTACTAGAGAAGACAAACAAACACTTGAACCAGAACATATTTTTGAGGCTTTTAGGTGCTTGACTTGACCTTGTAAGTCTACTTTTATGTGTATCTGCTGCACATTAATTTTTTTTTCAATTCCTTGAGATAGTTTTTATTTCTCTATTTACTTATGCCCGAAAAGTGATATCAAGTATTATCGATGACAATGCAAATATTCTTCATGATTTTAACTGGTGTGTGTAAATTATGGTTGTTTTCTGATTCTCAAGGAACATATGCACCAAAGAAAGCAATGAAACCAATTTTAAACAGTGATGGATAATAGTAAAATAATTATTTTCATCACTGACCATTCAAAATATTCCTTATTTTTTTGCTCTTGCTTGACTTTCATGATTACTTTAACATTTTCAAATAAATGCTTCTTAAGGAACATATGTATTGAAGTTCTTAGGTTAAACATGGACATTCATGAAGAATGATTGGAGGTTTCCCTAGATTGTGTAATGCTCTTGTTTTAAACTCTTATTTTTGTAATTTACTGGATACCTAGCTTTCCTGCAATTTGTATTTGAAGAATGTAGTTGGACTATATATGAAGATGACATGCTTTAATTTAAAGGGGAAGAAAGATACAATATCCCAATATTTCTCACCAATGTATTATCTTTTAGATACTCTCTGATCTATATATTTCTCTAAATATATTTTACTTTTATTTTATACAGGATTTGAAGAGTTTTGGTTACAAGTCATGATGAGAGTTTTGAAGACTTCATACAAGTTGTGAAATTGGTTATCATTTGTTTGAGAAGTTAGGAAAAAGTAGATTATTATTTTCCTAAAAATTTGTGTAAATAATAGTGTGCATGTCCATTGTGGTTATATTGCTACAAATGTGATGTTATTACATATTTTCTAATAATATACAATTTTAGATTTGTAAGTGCTTATTTGTATAATTAAAGCATGAGTTTATTGACATTTTTTTATCATGTGTATCTGATTATTTTAATTAATTATGGTATAAATTCAAAAGACACAGGACATGATAAGAATCTTTAAGGACCAGCATTTTGGTCTTAAAAAACTTTTCTATGACCAGTAAAAATAAGGTAGTAAAATATTGTAGGACCAGTCGATCCATGCTTAGTACCAGATTTATAGTCCTTAAAAGTGTTTTAGGGACCAACATGTTTCTCGTCGCGTATACCCTATAAGGACCGGTGAATGGAACTCTTCGCTATTGATCTCTAGCAACGACGCCTATAAGGACGGACAGCGACCAGATATTTCTGGTCGCTATGGACTTCTAAGGACTAGAATTACACTTTTAAGGACCAATTTTCCCTTCGCTAATAGTCACTTTTTTTGTAGTGTATTTCTCTCTCAGGAGGGACTCCGGGAAGATCATATGGAAAGGAAAAATATCCATACCGAAGTCTTTTTCTCTCTCAGGAGGGACACCGGGAAGATCATCTGGAAAGAACTCTGGAAACTCACTCACAACTGGAACTGACTGAATATGTGGTGTCTCAACACTAGAGTCATTAGCTCAGACTAAGTGATAGACACTCTCGCCTTGAGGTACGAAATAAACTGACCCTTAGGCACTGCTGAACTACTCCTCCATTCAATAAATGGCTCATTAGGAAACTAGAACTTAACTACTCGAGTTCTACAATCAACTGAAGCATAACAAGCATGAAGTCATTCCATACTTAGAATAACATAAAAATCCACCATATCTAGCTCAACTAAGTCAGCCATGGTGTCCTTGTGATTGACAAAAATGACACAATCACGATAAACTTTTTCAGCAAGAATAGACTCACCAATAGGTGTAGAAACACTGAAGGGCTCAAGAAGTTACTCAGGAAGAATATCAAAATTCATAGCAATATAATGAGTCACGAAAGATAGACTTTCTCCTGGATCTAGAAAAGAATATAGATCAAAAGTAAACACTTTGATCATACAAGTGACAACATCTGGTGAATTCTCTTGCTCTTGGTGACTGGTGATAGCATAAAGACAGTTTGCTCTTCGGCTTGTCCCTGAAGTAGCTCTTTTAGGTGCAGCTCTGTTTGGCGGAGCTGCTGAAGAATATTGGGCTATATTGACCCCATTACCACCTCTCAGCCTATTCTTAGGGCACTCTCTCATGAAGTGAACTGCCTGCCCACACTTGAAGCAACCAGTGGAGCCATCATGACACACTGCTGGGTGGTTCCTACCACACTTAGCACATGCAAGAGTCCCATTACCTACTTGT
The DNA here is from genome assembly GCA_029582445.1 of Solanum paucissectum. NCBI lineage: Eukaryota > Viridiplantae > Streptophyta > Magnoliopsida > Solanales > Solanaceae > Solanum > Solanum paucissectum. The sequence continues at coordinate 10,880 of JAJONZ010026902.1, forward strand.
GCCACACTACCTTGAGACTGTGCACTTCTAGCTCTGAAATTTTGTGAACTATGATTCTTGAACTCACCTATGTTCCTTGGTGCATGTGCACTAGTAGATGATGGAGCAGGCCCATTTGGCTTTTGTTGGAAGGATGACTAGTTCGCATTGCTCTTTTGCTTCATGGACTCATTTCTTGTTGTCTTAGCCTTTTTGTTTCAGAAATCTTCTCTACCTATCAGCTTATATTCCTCAACATGTTGCACATGGATCATCAACCATTCTATGTCCATGTACCCTATCCACATTGCAGCCTTGCCCTCTTTGCTCGACAAACGAGACAACCCAAATACAAAAAGACTCATCCTGCTCCTCATGTCAGTAACCATCTCAGAGCATAATAGAACATTTGGGTGAACTTGAGACTATACTCATACACACTCATAGATTCCTTCTTAAGAGTGAGGAATTCCCTTACCTTCGCCTCTGTCAGTTCATGTGAAAGAAATGCCCCTTGAAGGCCTTTTCGAACACAGCCCAGGTCATAATTGGTGCACCTTCATATCTACCCTTCTTCCATTGGTCGTACCGCACTATAGCAACACCCTTCAGTTGGTATGCAGCTAGTTTCACATGCTCATCATCTAACACATGCATCACCCTAAACACTTTCTGCAACTCTTCCACAATGTTTTCTGGATCCTCAATGACACTTGAACCAGTGAAGTCTGAAGGATTCATCCTTAAGAACTCACAGATCCTGGTTGTATCAGCCATGTCCTGTCAAACCCCTCTCTGTTGCCTAACTTTTTTGGTCACCCCTTGACTTAACATCTGGATAGCATCCCGGTACTCGGCATTAGTGACCACTCCTTAGGGTTGCACTTCTGGTGCATTGGGAACCCCTTGATCCTAAGGATCAATATTCCTTATAGCGGGACGACCTCAAACAACTCTTTGTGGAGGCATGATCTGAAAGATACGCGCAAGCACAAATTAAAAAGAAACTTTATAGAGATGAACTTTACTGCACGAAAAGAGTATAAAAGAAGTGAGATAGTTCCTAAATGTCACAACCTCCTAATTATAGATGTGGCGTGCTTCACGCCGATAACTAGGACTCTACAAACATGGATTTATAGACACCCTAGGACTTTTGAAATTTGTACTCTGATACTAAGTTTGTCACCCCCTGAGCCTACACCCTAGACATGGCCGGCACTCGAGAACTATTATTGTCCCCAAGCAAACCCTTGGCCTGGCTTAACTCTCAGCGGAAGACTTACTCATGATAAGATAAAGAATAAACTCAAAAGTAAACTTTACTTAACTGTCTCAAAATATAACTAAAAATATTTTATATATAACACATTCAACTGGCCAAAGAGGTAACTCAAGTCTCAACATTTAAACAAAGGAAATGAAAAGACTCATGAAATACTATTGTCTATCTATCTATGAAGCCTCTAATACTATGTTGGGACAAGACCATCGATCATCCTAACAAAAATCAAATAACATGATAGAAATAAATAAGGGATCCTCTGGAAGCAAGGAGGCTCACCAAAGCTAGCTAGAACTATAGATGATATCAACGAATCACTTGTTGATGACCCTGACCTCCTTTATCTGGATCATGAAATGATGCCTTCCAAATGGAGTAATTACATTGAATGTACGAGCATGCAATGGAAAATCTAAAACATGAAATAAGCTTGAACTAGAACTGAAGAAACAACTTACCTCATCTCAACTCAACTCGATCTCAACTCAATTCAATATAAAGCAATGGCAATAATGCAATATAAAGAAAAGTTTTTAAAAATAGTAGATAACAACTCACTGTATTGAAAAATACAATTAATAACTCAGTTTGTATATAAAAATACAAAATAACTCTGTTTGGCATATTCTCTAACTGACAACCATAACTATGAGCTATGCGATGATACACCGTTTTGTCCACGCTGCCAGAACTGTCCTATACCTTGTCGGGGTATAGAACTCCTCAACTAAGTGGATCCACTAAGCTATGCTTAAAAGCAATAAGGCATCATCGAAAATGTTTGACCCTTTCTACCCACGTTGGCTACATGGTTTATGGAGAATGTGAGTTGTTAGAACTCTCCCCCATATCGGTGCTCAATACTACTCCCAAAATATAACTTAGCTCATATGTTTTAAATAAAACATTTCCTGATTCTCAACTTTGAGATTATTACTCAAAAAATTCTCTTAAAAGAGATAGTGCTCAAAACTCTTTTGGAAATCTTAGTTTCCTCCTCATTTTAAATGTTAAAATATTTACTCTTGGGAATACATAATTCCCATATATTCATTTTAAAAAAATGAAAACTTTACTCATCCTCATACTCAAGTACTCAAGTCTTAAAACAAGTTTAAAAAGTTTGCAAAAGACTTCTCAAAAAGACCCGAAAGAACTCTCAAGACTTAACTCTTAATACTACCTTGAGTTTAATTATGAATTCAAGTTTATGATTCATGTTATGAATGATTTCTCGATGTCAAGATATAGTTTAGAATAGTTAGAATCAATAGGGAGTAAAGGTACCCTTTGAAAGAACTGAGATGGAACAATTGATTGAAAATAGGTCAGAGCAGGAGACCCTGGCGCACTAGGTGGTGTGGGGCGCCAACCCCTGAACTACAGAGGGAAGTTTCAAGCACACTGTTGGGAGGAGGATCAACCCCCAGCCCAGAAAAACCCAAAGAGTTTTCTTGCTTGTTTTCTGACCCTAATTGGCCTAGAGTCGAATGGTTTTTCCCCTACTCACTTAGATTCGAATACCCAACATAAGTACACAATAATTTACTCAAAACAACCCTCAAATCACTAACATTCACCTCTCGAATTCATCAAAATCCCAACAATCAAGATTTAGAATGAAACTTCAAGAACCCCTGAAGGACTTAAATTTATCCATCTTTATGGATGTATTCAAATATGTCAATCATGACTAGCCTGTGGGTGTACGAACCCAATACTATGAAAGCTTACATACCTTAATTTGGCAAAATCCCTTGACAAATCTCCCGAATCTTTATAAACGCCTTAAACCTTTCCTATTTTCTCCTCTTTTCGCTTCTTGAACTTTCTCCTAAAACCCTAAGCGTAAATTGGGATTTGTAAAACTAACCCAAATCAAATTTGACCCCAAAATATTACTAAATTCATTTTAAGCTGATGGGTAAGGAAAAGACCAAAATACCCCTCATATTTTTGGGTAACTTTCCTTAAATGGGCAAGCAGATTTCAAATGGCCATATCTCCGTCATCCGAACTAAAAAATTAGCAATCTCGGTAGCGCTGGAAAGAGGATTCCAATACCTTTCATTTGATATCTTATGGGCCACCTTATTCATCATGTACTAAAAGTTATGGTCATTTGAAGTTGACACAAAACTTGTAACTTAGCATAACATTGCAAAATTTTCAATTTAGCTATTTCCAATTTAGAGCTTTCTAAATTTAGCTCTTTCTAAGGAAGGATGTTACACATGGTATATCGTCTAATTGAAACCTTCCACAACTACAAGGTTTATTAATCAAGCTAACAATGTACCACCCTCCACTATTATTAATTCCGTACAATGATTCAGAAGAAACTCTCACCTATAAAATATTGATCAACAATACAAACATTATATATATAAATTTCGAAATATTACGTAAAATAATTTTAGATACCTCTTTCATGTATCTCGTTACACTTGTAATAATGTATCTAACGTTTTATATATTTAATAGATACATATTTCAAATTAATATCATATAAAAATAATTATTATAACAAATAATATGTATCGTAATATGCAATGACTTTACCTCTTTCACAACTAGCATCTCTTGAAATATTGTTCGAAGGATTGTAAAAGTATATGTTGTCTTTTCTCTATTTCTACAATTCCAATCTCTAAATAATATTTGAGCTTGTTCCAAAAAATCAATTATGGTAGTTCTCTTGCCTCCACTAAACTTGAATTTATACACCCTGCAATATTTGATGTCATCATCCTACCTCTATTTACCGGTACATATATCCTTTCCCACTTCTCGTATACAACTAACATAAGATAATCCTTCACTTTATGATCCATATTATTTACTTAATTCATTAGTATATCAATTGTTGGTATGTCTTTGTCATCGCATAAAACACATCGCTCAATGTATTTTCTCTTCTTGTAATTATTACACATATTCTTTCAAAGATACCAAACACAAGTATAATGATGTATAATAGGATACACTCTACTCACTGTCTTTATAATGCTTTCATGATGGTCCGATATGACACACATGTTGACACACTCACCGAAAGCACTTCTAAAATTTTCAAAAAAATAGGTCTAGAAATTATCATTCTCAGAGTCAACTACACCATAAGAAAGTGATAGTATACATCCTGAAAAAACAAAAAATCAAATACCTGATATTATAGTTGATGTTAACTATATTATTAAATATATATCAAACTAGGCAGACACATATAACATAATGAATCTTGTGATTATATTAACACACATGTTCCATCCAGAGTTCTAGCATAAGCAAATGTGCCCTTATATCATCCACAACAACAATTGACCTACAATACTCAAAACCTTTTATAAAATGATACAACGCTATAAATAGATATATGAACTCATTATCTGTTTACTTATGCATTCAAATGTAAGATTTTGGATACACAGTATTCAACATATACATGTAATTGCGTTTTAGTACAACCCTTAACCGGACCAGCTCTTAACATTTTATATCTCTCTCCTTCGGATGTCACATCTTAATATAATTAATTAATATCCACTCCCAAGTTACGCTTAATATTTTTCTGAATGTTCTTTGGAGTATGCTTCCTTTTATGATTCTCATATTTTTGGAGCAACTATGCCATCTATTAAAGCAACTATTGCTTGACATTGTGAGCACACTTTATTCCTAAGCGGACATGTATGATCATCACCAAAACATCCAACTCAAAAAATAGTTGACTTATTAAAAAGGATTTGAATACCCAATAACACTCCTCAGACATACATTCAAAAAATAAGTGCACAGAAACACACACAATTATATTCGTTGAGGTTGTGAGATACATGCTTAAATATATAAGATACATGAACTTTATATTGTATGAAGTTGTTCATTATCCATAGAGCAATGGATCATAATTCACAAAATAGTATGAGTCTTGTTAAGTATTTTTCCAGTTCAATCAATTTTTAAGAATGACATATACATTATTTGTCCGAGATAAAACACTATAAAATTAAGATACACGATAAAAACACGTTTAAACGTACATCTAATTTCGTTATGACATATTTTATCATGTTTCTGAAATTCACGATTATCTTCTAAGATACATATCAACTAATTTCTAAGATACATCCAATAAAATAACGGATATGAATAACCTCTTCCTGTCTAATCTTACAACTTTGAATTGAAATTGATAGTCTATGACATATTTTTGCATCACAACCATAATTTTGTTCTAGTCCTTATACATCTGCTTCATTTGAACAACTTTGCGAGTACAATCACCAATAACATGATTTGATTAGAATCTAAAACACATAATGCATCTACATTACGATTCTCTGCACAGACTACTGCACATAGAGTCTTGTCTTCACCTCTTACTTGAACAATTGAGATACTTGACTCAAAAGATATTTCACAGTTACTGTTGCATCCAAAAATTTGCTTTTTAGTTGTGATGCACAATGGATACAATCCGCAATTGGATTGATGTCTTTTTAATTTCATAAAAAACTTCATACCCATATCGTTTCAAATTTCCACTGGAGTAAAATACTTTTCCCTCGTGTATTTGATCTCCATCTTTTTACATGTAGAATTGATTCCTAGTTGCATTGAAATACCATCGACTAGATTGTTATAGGTTGCATTATCTCTCAAAAGTATTCCTACAATTCTATAATTTTCAGATTTGATTATAAAGTTCCATGAACCTGAATGCCGCAACAATACTGTGAAATTGTCCATTTGAAAAAAACCTCGAAAATCAAAGATTAAATGGAAGGAATTAATGAAGAAGATGAAGTTTACAATTTCAAAATTACTAAGGTTTATGATTTTTTTTTTTTAATAAAACTAATAATAGTTGATACAAAACGATCCTCTAAATCCATTTTTTTTGTTAATTTCTCATCATTTACTCTTTTAAGTAAGGAAATAAGTTACAACATTTAATTCAAATGACTTAAATCATGTATCTCGACCTTTTAAACCCGACAAATATACGTATTTGATGGGTCGTGATACATGTATTCCACAGTAAAAAATAGTATAGAAAGTAATACAAAAAACTAACAAGATTCCTAATAATTAGGATGTAAACTAGTGGAAATTATGTAGTTTTCCCTAAGTTAATTAATCTATTTTGATTAACATGTCTTAAATTTAATATAATTTGAATTAACTTATGCAATGCAATATTTAAGTGCTTATAAATTCCCAATAAATCAAAATATATTTATATAGATGTATTGAATTTAAAAAGAGTCTTAAAATATTTACATTGAACAATAATTTTATATAGTTTATTGTAAGACTTAGAAGAAAATTTATGCATTGCAGCAATAATGCAAGAACTTAATTTGATCCTTCGGACAATGAGGATATATTAAGGGAGATGTAACACCTCAAAAGTTAGAAAATCGAAAGGAAAGGTTGCATTACACACTATAGGTATAGTCTATGAAATCCGTTTACGGACCGTATAAGGTTCTACGATTCGTAGAAGGGAGTCGTAGAAATGACCCTTGACTTTGGATCTCTGAAATTTTCCTACATACTACGATCTAGAAGAAGTGGTCGTAGAAGAGGTCCCAGACTTGGAATAAAATGGTGACTTTTGTATCTATGAAAAAAAGTACGAGTTGTGAGAAATTTGATGGATCGTAGAACTGTGTTGTAACACCCCAGATTCGAGAAAGGAAAAAAATTCTAGATTTTCAGAAGTTGCATGTGCCACTGACGGAAGCCACCTACGGACCGTCAGTCAGCTCCGTCGATGGGCCAGCCAACTTTCAGTTTCACACTTCAGATGTCATCCTTCAGTCCCGAACGATTGCCGACCAGCACGGACCGTCATTCGATCCACGGTCGGTAGGTATGATCGCTGGTGAAGGCCAACAACCAATTAGGGGGAAATTGATAATTAGGTCAACTTCAAATGGTCATAACTCCCAGCACAAAATGAATTATGTGTCCCATGACCTATTATCTGATAGATAATTTAATTCTCTTTCCAACGCCACCGAGTTTACTAAAATCCGACCTCCGAGTAGAAAGTTATGCTCATTTTAGTGAAGGCCTGTCAAGCAGGCTTGACTTACGGACCCAATCTACGGACCGTCGATTGAATGACGGCCCGTCAGTCCCGTCCGTCGATCACTCCGACAGCAGTTAAGTCAAGGGTCCTTTGGTCTTTTCCTATTTCGTTTAACCCCTAAGATACGTCGTTTAGACCCTAAATCATGAGGTTTTAGTCAGTTTAAGCCGAGAAACATAACTAGAACTTACCTAAGTCAAATCATTAATCAAACTTGGAAAAATTAGAAGCAAAAGAGGAGAAAAAGGTCAAGAACGCAACAAGTTTCCTCCAGTTCCAACCCTGAAATCGAAGGATTTCTCCATGGAATTCCTCACCTGGTATGTGGGATTTCACTAGTGGGTTCCTTTCGCCCATTAGGTCCCTAGTTTTCAGTCAGTTTCTTGATTCCATGATTATGAACAGACCTAGGATTTCTAGAATTTCAACAGATCATCATGAATTAGTTATTTAAATGTTCCAAATCAGATTATCATGTTTGTACTCAGTTTATTGCATGAATTTCAAAACCCTAGCTATGTATTTCTTTAGTTCTTGAATTACACATGCTAGGTCAGATATT
>JAJONZ010026903.1:0-20984 GCA_029582445.1 Solanum paucissectum
AGTGTTATTTTTCAACGAAGTGGGTTCATATGAACCCACTTGATCCACTATAGGTCCGCCTTTGGGTCTAATATTGGGTTATTGATATGTAGGTGATGATTGCATGTGTTATGAATTTATATAAGCATGCATATCTACTGTTTTATAGTATCACTTATGTAATGCACGTTAGGGAAAACATAAGGAGCATATGAAATGACACCATGTTGATAATTTCATGCAATGAACCTGTTTACTTTACTTTATGGTTTCAAGTGTTATTGTTCATTATGAATGTGGTTGGGCTTGATTGTTTATGATTTTTCGTTGGCTCGGGTATCACGTGAGATGCTAGTACAAAAATACTAATGGTTGGTTCGATACAACGTCTGATATGAATACTATCTTTGATTGGCTCGGATAAGGCGTCGATACACTAACAATTTGTGTGTGAGCTCCTTGAGAGGACCAAATATGTGCATTTGTGGTTTCATGAGTGAACCAAATTTACCTTTTTCATAATGTGATGTATATATGTTGGATCCTTGAGTTGTCCGGGTTACTTGAAATGTGAGTTGGACTCAGGTATATGACATGCATGTGATCACGTCAGACATGTTCCATGTGTATATTGACTCAGAATAAGAACTGGGAATTCGAGCTATGTATTGTTTGTAGTTATATAGTATGTTATTTGTTTTGCTAAGTTATAGTTACTAGGCTAGTCAGATGACATGTGGTCTAGTGTATGGTTAAATGCTGGAACTGGTTATGGTTGTAAAATCTTTAGAGCATATTTGATAATGGAGATTTGAGTCAAGAGGGACTAATTAGTCTAAAACGCCAGATTCAGATACTATTTGAAAAGTCCAGGGTACGTATTGACACGAGAACTTGAGATAGAGTAGTACATTGGTTAAAAGGGCTAATGGCCCCTTGTAATCGGGAATCCCTATATGATAGAAGGATTAATGTCACGACTCAAGCCTACATCCTGGATGTGGCGGCACTTGGAGACCATTGTTGGTCTCAAGTGAGCCCTTGACTTGACTAAATATAATATATATGGCTCAAAAGAATATGCGGAAGCTTTAACAAATGAGCATTTAAAGAACTTAAATAATGTTTGAAAATACTTGATATAAATAGTTAAACGTTTAGCAAAACATCTGAGAAAGTACTGAAAATTATCTAACTTTGTCTGTCCATGAAACTTTTACTGTCTAAAGATAAGTGACAGGACAAGACCCACGACACCTCAAAATATTACTAAAACTAAAACAATAAACTGGAGTCCTCAAAATCAAGGAGGTCATGCCAAAAGCTGACGAGCGGATGATGTGATCTCAACGAAATGCCCGTTGATGATCCAAAGTACCTGAATCTACATCATGAAATCAGTACATTAAATTTACAGTATGTAATAGGGGTGAATAAAATAAATAACGGAACTGAAAGACTGAAAGCAACTCAACTGAATCAATACATGAATATGAAGGGAAAACCATTTACGTTTTACAATGATAAAAGCAATATGAAAATATACTTTACTCTGTTAGGGAGCTTCTCTAATCAACAACCATCACTATGAGCCTAGTGACCACCATATACTTTTTTGAGGTATATGATGCTAACTATAACTATGGATCTATCCAATAAGCCTTTTTGAGGCAGCGTGGAGTCGCCCGGAAGTTGGTACGGTTCTATCCTACGCTGGCTACGTAGTTTATGGGGCTTTGAGTTTAAACATATATTCTTACCCAGTGCTCGATACTACTCCCATAACAATCCGTATCAATATGCTCAATAGTTCAGATCCATGGTTCAATGATGGAGCCAGGTTAGAGACGAGTGTTCATCTTGACGGGTGTAGTTCGAGCCGCAACCTTTTTGACAATAATGAAGATTTTTGTTGGAGAAATTGTTTCAAAGAGGTTCTCTGTGTCAAGACATAGATTTGATGGAGGAAATTATGTAGAAGAGATGCAAGATCCTAAATATTATGTGAAGAAGGTGGATAAATTTATTTTGTCAGAAATTCAGGCTAAGCGGGAGATTTGTTGGGTTTTATTTACCCTGATTTCTTACCATAAATAGTTTTTCTTTTAGGAGAATGTTTTGGAGTGGCTAGTCTTTTTCTTGCAGGAAAAGGTTTATGACTCTATAAATAGAGGCATGTTCCTTCTAACTTAATCAACATTCACAATGTAGTCTTAGGGTTTTGAGAGTTTTGGTATGGGGGAGAATTTGTGAACCTCCTTATTTTCTGAGTGAATTGGTTGAGGTTATTTCTCTCTATATTTTGTACTCTCATATTTATAGTAGATTGATCATCTCCTTTGTGGATGTAGGTTGATTGACCGAACCACATTAAATCTTTGTGTCTTTTGGTATATTTCTCGTTTGTCTTCTTGCTCGTGGTCTTTTGATGTTTGCTTTGCTAGCTTCCACACGACACCTAATTATTTTCGATCTTAACAGATACTACTCCCATAACAATCAATATCAATATGCTCAATAGTTCTCTGAGAGAACATTGCCATTTTCTCCACTTTTCTTTACTGAAAAACCTTTTAGAATATCAATTATGCTCAATTACCCTTTTCTAGGAAGGAACCATTACTTTATTGAAATATTTTTCAAAAAGTCAAATATGCTCTTTTCTTCTCAATTTTCAAATAGTACATATGTATTTTTTCTTTGTGAAACTCTTTTCAAATTATGCATTTAACACTACAAGAAAAAAGTGAATTACATGGGGATTTTCCTGGGAATTAGTATGAAAATTTGTAGGAAAATAATTTTCCTGGGAATTTGCATACTAATCGCCAGGAAAATTTCCATGTAATTCACACTTTTCCTGTAGTGTAAAATACTCAGGACTCACTTTCCAAGTCCAAAATCAATGTGTAGGAAAAATCATATAGGATTTTTTTGAAAATATGACTTCAATAAATAGAGTTCATATAATAATGAAACATGAACAACTGTTTAAAAATCAACATGCATAAGAGATTTCTCGATGATTAAATAATTGGAATCAAAATAAGAAATGCAAACTAAATTCAATTTTTCAAAAAACTGTGGGTATAACTCTAAACGTAATCGTTGCTGACTGAATTTAGATGTAGGGTGAGAGGAAGAACGTAGTCCATCACTATGAATAGCCTTACATACATTAAAATATCCATGAATCTTGAAGAAGAACCTTAACTTTAAGAAGAACGATCAAGAAAACCTTTCTTGAGATTCTTTAATTAGTTTCTTGAAAATCCCATGGCCAAGAATTAAGATTTTTATAATGATTAATAATTGTATAAAGGATTTGAGTTGTGGAAAGAATGAAATTCTTGGTCATAATTGATTCACTGTTGGCGTTGTATTACGATTGTGTTGATGTGAATTGTGCATTGTTATGAAAATGATCACCTCATCATTATTTGTGTGAACATGCTTATTTGCATTGGTTTCGAAATACGATTGTGAAAAGTGTTATGTGAACTGAGGAAAAATAATAAATTAAAGAGAATATACCATTTTGAGGGACGTGTCGCACGCTGCGACAAATATTATGATTCGAATGACGTGTTGCATGCTACGACTAATTTTATTATCAAGGATCGTGTCACACGGTGCAATGAATGCATGAACATATATGTCCCCCGTGGGTCCCGAACTGAGAGACAACGGGTGCGTACCATTAGGTCAGACATGTATCACCATACTTGACATTGCATTTCATTGTATTGCATACCTTATCATTATGAACTTATGAGTGCCTTTTTATGTAACTTGTGATTGATGAATATTGTGCTTGTTGTTGAGGATCTGTAATTTTGGAGTGTTGTTGTTGAGTTGTGCGCTATGTAAATTATGGATTGTTATGTTGGACTGATTTTATTTAGCTTGTAGTTGTGGAGGTCCGGTTGGAGTTTTTTCTTTTTAAAAGAAATTGCGCTCTGAATTAACTATTTCATAAAAATAGGGATAAAAATTATGTATATTTAAAATAACAATTCAAATGTTTTACAGGATAAAAATCATGAAGGTTAATGATTAGTAATTTTATTAAGTATAAGTACAAGTGAAAAAAGGATATACGATAAAAAAAAATTAAAAAACACTATTTAACTTAGATGACTTGGGGAGCTTTGGATTAGAGGTAAGATTAGTGTGCATTTCTGAATTTTTCCCTTTTCTAGTTAGTACTAAATTGCACACTTATTAATGTTTTTTTTTATATTAACAACTTACAATACTTCCTTTGTCCAACAAATAATAGTTATCCACTATTGACTTGACATGTATATACTTTAAGAAATAATAATGGGAAAAGACATAAATTTGCTCTTGAACTTGTCCCGAAAAGTCAGTTACACGCTTAAACTATCATAGTGACCTATTACACACCTATACTATTCAAAAGTGAATTTTCTTACCCCCTAAAACTGACGTGGCAAAAAAATAAAACAAAAATAAAAAATAGGCGCGTCAGTTTGAAATTAAATTAAAAAAATAAGAAATTAGAATCCTCTTTTCCACCCCACACCCCACACCTCTTCTTCTTCAAACCCCACCCATTGTCCTCTTCTTTTTCATTTTTTATTTTCATCACACTTCTTAAATTTTTATCACAATCTTAAAGCACATTTTTTTATTATTCACAATTAGGTTAATTTTCATAAATTTGTTAGTGAGTAATTGTATTTTATCTAGAATTTTTTTGATTGATTGTTTCTATCTTTTTCATTTTTTTTTACTTTGTTAAAGAATTTTTGGTTGTTAATCAATTTTTGATTTTTGGTGGTAATAACAGTTTTATGGGTTTGGTGGTGATGGGTGGCTGGTGACAAACATTAAAAGAGGTAATTGAAGGTGGTGAAGAAGAAAAAATTGATATTGATAATGATGGTGGTGATATTTGGTGTTGGGTGACAAAGAAGAAGAAGAATTGAAGGTGATATAGTGGTGGTGAAGAACAAAATCAATAGTGAAGGTGGGGCCCGATATGATTTTCCGATGAAATGAGAATTGAAAATGGGTGGGATTAGTGATGAAGAAGATACAATTATTAGAGAATTAAAACAATTAATTAGGGATTATCTAGAGTAAAATATAGTTAACAAAAGAAAAGTTAATTAATAAAGAAAAGAAAACAAAAAATTATAATTTATGACATGACGCTGACGTAGCGCTAATGTGACAGCGAGTGTAATACACCACATAATGTGAGAGTGGTGTTAAACGTCTCAGAGTGGTAATAAATTCACTTGAATAATTAAGGTGTGTAATAGGTCACCATGATAATTTAAGCGTGTAACTGATTTTTCGAGACAAGTTCAAAGAAATCTATGTCAAGGGTAATACACCACATATAATTATATTACCCTTTGAATATATTAAATATAATGCTTTAAAAAGTATTTTAGATAATGAAATTATTTAATGTCAAGGTAATATAGACACAAAAGGATAATAATAAAATCCATTTTTTTTAGATGGACAGAAAATGAAACGTAAGAAGACAGAGATATAAAGAGAGTGTGTTTTGGGTGCGTAGAGAAAAGAAAGAATAAAAAGATATTAAGAAGTTTCATTAAATTTAATAAAAATTAAATTATTTTTTTAATCCATTTTGACAATATAATTGAGTCACACTTTTAAGTAATTATCTATTATCTATAGTAGAATAAAAAAACTTCTCGACACGAAAATCAGCTAAAAACTAAAATTTTGGATTAGTGTTTGATGGTTCATCGTGTTTCATTTTCTGCCGTCGATGGTGTTTTCCTCCGCCACATCGACGGCGGAGAACGGAAAATCTCACGCCGTGACAAAAAATTCTTAGACCCAATTGCACTCACTGCCACACGGCTCTTGTTATAGTGATGGGCCACGTCTCCGTTTTCTTGCACCCATTAATACCCAGACAATTTCTCACTATTTACAACTACCTTAGCATCACAAAACCGCAAACGGATGGTCTTTTTCGTCATTTCATCACTGATATGCTAAAATATCTACTCTTCCCAGTTTGAAATGAAATTCCAACTCTGTTTTCCTCTTTCACTCATTTGAGTACTCATCGGAGATGGCGGTAGTAGTCGGAAACATAGCACTATTGCTTGACGGAACTCACTTGACCACTCCACGTGCCGTAGTCTTACCAGATCGGAAAACGAGGGATGTTCTGTTGAACTTTTTTGTGAAGAAAGACCCATGTCAGAATCAGAGCATGTATGCTTCTAGTGGGTTTGAAAATGAAAGAGAAAGATTAAATCCGAAAGTGGGTTTTCGGGGTAAAGCGAATTCGAAAGTGGGTGCGGTTGATTATGAGAATTCAAGTGATGATGAGAATGGAAATGGTGTTGAAGATGAAGGAGAAGGTGGTGGAGGAGGAGAAGAAGAGTTCGATTGGGAGAAAGAAATGAAGAGGAGAGTTAAGGAGCTAGAGGAAATGAAAGAATTGGAGAAAAAAGCTGAGGAATTGCAGAATCGTGTTGATGAGGAATATGGTGAAGAAGGTGAAATTAGTGAAGAGACTGAAGAGGAGAAGCGGGAAAGAGTTCGAAGGGAGCTCGAAAAGGTGATGCCTTATTATTATTGATGTTGTTACAATCCATGCCTTATTTATAATGATAGTGTTCGGGCCAGTTTGTGCACACCACCAATCATCCACCCCGTACCTGCTACTTTTCGCTTTAGGCAGACAAGAAGATGAACCAAAGGAATTTGAAACTTGCATCCATAATATGCTTTATTTCTTTGCAGTATAATTACTCCACTTGTTTTAAGTATTAGCTCTTGGAGATAAATAGCTGATGCACCTAGCTATGATAGGATCAACATGGCCTTTTCCGGTGTACACTTTCATCTATGTTTAACTAACTGCATCACTTTTGAAACTGTACTCGGGTTGAATTTTGGATTTGGTGACTATTAACTACTCCTTTCGTCCAAAAATTAGTGTTACTTTAGCTCATTTCACGCCCATTAAGAAATATACTTAATATAATAAATAGAAGGTATAGTTTACTAAGTTAACCCTATTTATTAGATGTTTCTTGAGAATTGAGCACTATTAACGAGTAGTTCTTTAATACAAGGGTATAGTTGGAACAAATATTTGTGCTAAAGTGACGCTTATTCTGACATGGATGGAGTAGTAATTTAATTTTGAATCATGGTTGCCACTAGCCAGTGAGCAAAAGAAAGGAAACTATAGTGGGTAAGGTACGACTACAAATTTGTATCTGGAATTGCAGAAATGAGTTAACTATTTCAGAATACTCTGTAGCACCATATCTTGTAGTGCATCAATGGCTAAAATCTATTCTCCACTAGTTGGAAATGGCTTTCTAATTTGAATAATATATATTTGCAAGCAAGACACCCTTGAAGAGCTGTAGTGACAGAGTAGAAATTTGCTGCAAATTATCCTAACAACTGTTGTTGCATATATTTCTCTTGAATGCTTCATAAAATACTTGGGGGTTGTTTGGTAGAGTGTATTATTAATGCTTGCATTAAAAGTACTTGTATTAGTTATGCTTGCATTAATTATAATAAGCAGATGACTTCTTATGCATGGTTTGATTTAGTGTATTAAAAATAGTATACACGATTTATTACAAAGATACCCTTCACAATTATGGTAAAAATATTTTGAAGGGCGAATGGGGTCTTTAATCATGCTAATGCATGCATTAAAATCCTTGCATTACTAATACCTAGAAATTCATGGTATTAGTAATACACACCTTAATACACAATAGAGTGCATTAGTTATTCATAGCATGAAAAAATGTACCAAATAAGGTAGTACCAATACACAAAATTAATGCATGCATTATTTTTGCTAATACACTCTACCAAACGACTTGCTTTATATGGTGAAGCTTTATTATGATGAGTTAGTAAGGGTGAAAATATTTTCCGAATTACTTGGCTAAAAAATGGTCTGATGAAATTTTTTAGATCCTTTAGTCTCAAAATCATCGTTTGAACTGTGGTTTGAAATTTAGGTGGCAAAGGAGCAATCGGAACGCAGAAAAACTGCTCAATTAATGTTTGATTTGGGCCAGAAGGCTTATGAGAAGGGCATGTATGCACGCGCAATAGAATTCCTAGAAGGTGCTCTTACTATCATTCCTAGACCAACCTTGTTTGGTGGAGAGGTTAGTGGCAAGCTACTCCCTGAGTAACCACACACAAAATGTGCTAATTTTTTTTCTAAGACTAATTGCATTTGCAAATTGAACTTTCAGATACAAATATGGCTTGCTATGGCTTATGAAGCTAATAACCGCCATTCAGACTGCATCGATTTGTATAAGCAACTAGAAAGGAAACATCCCAGTGTTAGCGTCCGACGTCAAGCTGCAGAGCTTCGTTATATATTGCAAGCACCTAAGTTGAAGATATCTCAAGAAGAAATGGTTACTATACCACTTATTGGTTCTACCTATGATAGGTAAGTCCCATTCATCTAATATTATATTGTGTATGTTAGATAAATAAAACAGTATGAATTACTTGCTTCTATGCAGCGGGCATGATATGCAAGTGCCTGGGGCAATCAATATGTTACATTAGTGGTTTGTCGTTTTAATACGATAATGACTTGAGCATAAAGTTACTAGCTGGCATCAATATAATTGTAACAGTAATTTAATTAAAGTTCTTTACCCAAGAGTGTACTTTAGTGGTAAATGAAGTGGGTGTGAACTTTGAAAACCATGGTTCAACTTCCAGCAGAGACGAAAAAATCTAGGTGATTTCTTCCGATCTGCTGAAGCCTTGATAAGCATTGGGGAAGTTACCTGCTACCTGTATGTAATGGTTGGAGGTAGTACAAGTATGTGGTGAAACAGTCCAGCGAAATTGACTATTACACCACTGTTATTTGTGTGCTACTTTTAGCATCCATGGATTATTGGAAAATTTTGTAGTATATGCCTCCATGATATCTATTCTATTGGTTAAAGCATAGATGTAGCAGGAAAGTTGAACAATTGAAATTATCTTTTGCTTTTGGGGTAAGTAAAATAAATTATATTTACCAATTGGAATATTACAAGACAAAGTCAAAAAGCACTTGAAACTAATTGAAGCTGAGCAAAATGGCTCCAACATCAGTTGTAAGCTACTCTTCCACTGGTCCATGCACTCCTCTATCTATAGTACATCAACAACCTATGTTGCTCGAACTCTTCATAAATTAGTGCAGCCCCCATGTCGGATCCTCCAAAAATGCACTAGTTTGGAGGATCTGACTTGTACCTGTCAAAAGTTTTGAAGAGTTTGAGCAACATATTTCAACAACAGCATACTTGGTAAAATCCACACGTAGAGTGTACATAGACCTTCTCCCTACCTTGTGGAGGTAGAGAGACTGTACCCGAAAGACCCTTGACTGAAGCAATGCATATCAAAGTAGTTTGATTTTTTTTTTTCTTCCAAATGTAAAGAAGGCATAGCAAATAATGGGGAAAACCTTATGTTGCATTTAACAACAGAAAAATATTGCGTTAATCGAAGCACAAAAACAACAGGTAGAACCAGAAATCGGAGGAAAAGAAACTATGAGAATAATGCTAAACTATCTTATAGTCCATATAGTAGATTCTGCTAGGATAGAATTTCAAGCTTTCCATCTTCTTAGCTAGTTTAGCCTTCAAGGTTCCCCTAAAGATAACTCCTTGGATAATCATCCCGACTATTGCGCCCACAGTCCTCTGCTTTCCCTGGAAGATTCTCATATTCCTCTCTTGCCAAACATAGTATAATGAACAAGCCATTGCCATTCTATACACTTCAGCGGCTGAACTCTTTCCCTTGCTATTTACTGCTGTCCACTGCACCTTTTCCTGCCAAAGCAGCATTTGCCTCTGTATCCCCTGCTATTGAAGAATATTACTCCATATATTAGCAGATATACTCGCATTCAAAGAAAAGGTGAGAGATACTTTCATTTGCAGCTACACAAGGGGCAATACAGGTTATCAACAACACTCCAGTGAGCTAGTCTGTCTCTAGTGTAGAGACTTCGATGAGCAGCCAGCCTCAGCATAAAGATCCACGTTGGGGTACCTTGGGTTAGACACACTAGTCTTCTCCCTGACTCCCTGTCATCTTCACAAACTTGCCTCTCAGCTTCACATAGATCTTTCTGATAGAAAAGGTTTGCATTTTGAACAGGTTATTAGCTTTTTAAGGTACTCATGCTTCCTGAGGCTGAGTGATTCCAAGCATTGTTGAAGATCAGCACTAATTTCCCTTCCTTTTTTTTTGTGTAGTTACGCTGGATCATGGACTGACAAAAAAAAGGACCAAGATGAAAGACAAAGTCGGTCTACAACAAATCAGCTTCCATCGAGCAGGGACTGGGTGGGAGATTTTCTGGTCTGGAAGCCCCCAGTTGGTTTGGAGAAAAGCCAATCATTCTGGGCAATTTTAACAATATGGATAGCCTTGGTTGGAGCTGCACTCTTTTTGCAAAAATGAAGCATATATATATACTTGTAAAGATGTTTGTTGTTTAGCTTTCTATTCTTTATTGATAAGTATATAGGCTAATGTGTATTACCATTCTAAATTCCTCTTGTATATTTCTACCCTTGTTTAATATAATTAGCAAATATCAATTCTGCTATGCTCTGCATATTGCATTTGTTTACACTCATTTCTTGGACAACGCCTGAGAGTAAAAGTAAGTATCCATTGTGTCGATTCAGGCAAGAAACTAGTTGATTTGTTTTGGCAGACATACTGTAAATATGTAGAGAACATTCTCGATTTGTGTATGTCATCCTTGTGCAGACAGCGTTGAAGAGAGGAATTTACTCATCT
This sequence comes from Solanum paucissectum, assembly GCA_029582445.1. NCBI lineage: Eukaryota > Viridiplantae > Streptophyta > Magnoliopsida > Solanales > Solanaceae > Solanum > Solanum paucissectum. The sequence goes on from JAJONZ010026903.1 coordinate 10,831, forward strand.
TATTCATGTCTCAACCAACACATGCCCCGGATAATCTTGATATACATGTGTAAACTACGTATTAAAATTGCTCTCTCTCTCTCTCTCACACACACACACAGCTTTTCTCGTCTGCAGTCAGTTAATAAGGTTTTCACCATTTTCTTTGACCTTTGAGTCTCCTCCCCATAGTTTTATCCTGTCTCCGGCAAGGGAAGCCTGTATTACAATGAAGTTACTGGTAAGATAAATTACAATTAGAAGTGATAACTAACTAACCTACATTCAAGAATTTGATTCTTGATGTAAGCCTTAATTACCTCCTTGTTCCAATTAGTTCGAAGGATCATCATGATCAACACACCAGTTTGAACAGTCGTACCTGCAAGCATCCCATACCAAATTCCCTACAAAATCATGTATTAAATAATACAATGTCTGTCTTACGAAATTGTTTTTTTTTTTTAAAATCAAGTTAAGACAGAGAAAATTGTACCTTAACACCAGTGTCAAAGAGGAAGCCAAGTATGAGACCTATTGGAATACCAAACAAATAGTAACAAATTATGTTTACATATGCAACATAAGCTTGCCATCCTGCTCCAATAGCCACCCCTGAAAGAGTAGGTTGAAGACTGCTAACAACAATGGTGGCAGCTAAGATAGGTGAGAGCTCATACACAAGATGTTGGACTTGTTCATTGTTTGAAAACAATAGAGGGTACCAACTCCGACAAACAAGAAGCACCATTGCCAGGAACATCCCGAATAAAAGAGAAGTGATGGAGGCTACCATTACTGAGAATTTCGCGCTTCTTGGATGTCCTGCTCCTAGTTCATTTGACACCCTTACGCTGTACATAAACATAATCACACAGAGTTGTGTAGATAAGAAACCTCTAGTGAAATGCTAGTTCGTAACCCAACAAATAAAGTATATTACATAGTTCAAGGATTGATGACTTGCATGCTTTCTCTTATATAAGATTACCTTATTGCAGCATTAAATCCAAGTGCAACCATGAGTGTCCAGCCTTGGATATTCATACTACAATCAAATGATAATATTATTGTTAAAAAATGAAAGATAATATTTAACTTTTATACACTGATAACGTAAACAATTTGTAATGTATTAAGTCACCTAAAAATAACTATAGGTGAGGTTATTGCCCAAGTGATTTTTCAATAATATATAGCCTAACGTAATATATTGCACTTGGTCATAATTTTAGTTCACACTCATATAATAATTTTTTCTAACAATGTGTATATATTCGGTTTATAAGATTATATAATATTATATAGTTACTGTTAACAATGTATTAATCGTGTATAAAAGTGTATAAATTGTATATAAGAGGTGTATGTGCATACTTTTATTCTATTATATGAAATTATACAAAAATTAAATTTCGTCTCCTACAAACTTCAACCCACGAAAATCACCAAATTATTTTTAACTTTTAACCATAACTTCAAATGACATCCTTTACGAACCTCGATCATTAATTTATCAAAAAATTCAATAAATTATAAAATATATTTGTGAGTTTTCAAGATTTTATAACCCAACAACAGACTTTTTAGTTTTTCAATTTAATTTACCCATCAAAATTTAAATTTATGATGATAAACATGAATATCACTCTCAATCAGTTTGTAATTATAAAAAATGGAAATCATAATCACAAAGTAAGAAATTATTGCTTTTTTCCTAAATATTTCAAAATATATACAAAATGGACTAGAAAAAAAGGTAATATACTTACATGAGTTCATTTTTTTTTAATTATAAGGGGTCAAATGGTATAGCACATAATAATATCTTTATAAATCTTATAATGATCAGTTAAAAGTTTTTTTTCTTTAAGAATGTATTTTCTTCTGATTTTTCACCCGATGTCGAAATCCGTATTAGGGCCATCACTATCCAGATTCACACAGAAAATCTCATCATGTTAATTTGAAAGAAAAAACGTTCCTAATAAAAATGACTCTATATCTAATAGAACTGAAACTATTAATAAAAAACAAATTACTTACCCTATATCACATCCTTATTGCTACTTGAAAATACATAATAAGCATGCACACAACACATAAATATAATATTTAAAATTAACAGTTGTACTTTTCGTTAAATATATACTATTGAGTTGGGGTATCCCACTTATTACTATGGTCAATCAATACTTAAATCGAATATAAAAAAATATTATCAGAAGCCTAAAGATTCGTGCCAAATTAAATAAAATCATGCCAGTATCACATTAATTAAAAAAAAAATAGTGAACTGACCAAATAGAAATTGCATCGACGGCCACTTCAGCATTCTTGAGATATCCAGCCACGAGAATTAGTGCCATGAAGTACCATATCTCTAAGCTGCATTATTAAATCATGATATTTATATCCTCATTAATTACTTATCATACAAGTTGCTAGGTAAGGCACATTCTAGAATGAAAGCGACTTGAGATGACCTATCACAGTCGAAGTCAGAATTAATTGTTTTTGAATTCTAAATTTTAGCATAGAAAATTGATAGTCGGTTCGAACCCACAACATTAGTGTGAAAGACATTTCTATTCCACTTACCACTGAATTGTCAATCAATTGTTAAGAGGTTCACAAGTTAATATACATATATATTTTTTTTTTTTTTTTTAATACAGATACAGAGTCTACGAAAAAGCTAGTGAGTTCATCCGAACGCACGAATCCTCACCTAGCTACGCCTCTGTGATCTATGGCAAATTGGTGAATATGAGAGAGACAATACTATATGCCATACTTTTGCGAAAAATATATGAATTATCTTTATTAAACCACATTTTAATCTAGAATCTTCATTGACAAAATAAAATTAATCGAATCAGAAGATTTTTTAATCTTTCTTCTGCACGAGAACTTCGAAACCCTAAATAGGTTTTGAGATGCACAACACTCTGTCCAAGTGGTGCCGAAATTCAAGAAGCTTTTTCTCTTCTTTTTTTTTTTAATGAAGAAATAACTTAATCAGTAAAAAGGAATAGTAAAGAAAAATTGCAAATAAAAGTAGTTATCAAATTTCATATTTTAACTACCTATTGTTATGTCTATTGACCTAAACTATTACTCTCCTTATATTACAACACATATCAATACTGAGTTGGTCAAAGATATATTCTCAATCAAAAACAGAAGTGTAAAGCTAACTCAACAATGAGGTGTTTTTTTTTTGATATAAATGAAGTACTTTATAGTTTAGATAGGTATATAAAAAGAGAAGGATTGAAAACATTCCTGATCTTGATGTAAATTATTAATTTTGTCCTCGAACTATTGACAGTCTTAAAAACACTCATCTACTTGACTAACTAAACTTAAACACACATCTGATCTGCCACATGACATAGCAAGTAGTCTCAAACTCTTGTAGGAGCATGAGACTCTTAATAAAAGCAAAGAGAAGTGTTGAAAATATCGTACTCCTAAACTTGACGAAAATATTTAGGGATGTATTTCACTCATGTTGCGAGATCGGGATATATTTAAGTTCAGTTAGTCAAGTAGATGAGTGTTTTAAAGGCTGCCAATAATTTGAGAATGAAAATAATAATTCACGCCGAGTTTAGGAGTAGTTTCTATACTTCTATCCTAAAATAATAAATAATTCTGGTGTAAAACTCGTAAATTGATAAAATAATTTAAATGTTTTATTACAATCAATTTTATTTTTTTTAAATCGGTGCAGCAGCCTCATTTATTTGGCCATTGAATAGCGATATTAAAATTGTGGATCTAGTGTACGTTATTACAGAACATGTGCATAATTTATTTTTAAGTCAATAAAAATAAATTGTTTAATCTTTCTACACATCACCCAATGTTCACTCTCACATTAATAATTAACGACATATAATCACACCATTCAATGTTCAATCTCACATTAATAATTAACGAATTAATGTTTGAGTCTAGTGAAACATATAATTGAAGATGCATTATTTTAGTATAGTATATAATATCAGGGTAATGCTAAATGACCAGAAAATTTGGCCACAAACTTTAAAAGTGTATAATATTTTTTTTATTTTAAAATAAATTAATTTTTTTTTCATTGTTCAAAAAGGTAAAATAACATAAGTAAAAGAATTTTCTGATCAAATTTTTTGACCAAAAGGATTTTTCCTATAATATCATATCTACTTGAAAGTTTGTATTACGTGTCATTATTCATAATGAGACAAGACACGAAATTAAACAGATCTAATTATGATGAAATTGATTGAATATCTACTTGGAGAGAAATAATAATTGAATATCTGATCTACTATATATTCTACTAGTAGTTTATATGTATTTTAGTTTGGGATGCAAAAATAAATAAGCATCAGTTTGTATATATTGTGTTTTAACTCATATATATATATATATATTTTTATCAGGTACTAATATAATTAATCAAAAAGTAAATAATATTTAAGGAAACATAAAATCCTCGATATATAGGTTATGTGTGCACGTAGTGGACAATTTCATTATATATATATATAGCTACTGATATGATTGAACCGCCCTGAAATAGTGCAATAATAATTAATTTAAACCAAGAAACTCACCAGAGCATTACAGCAGATGCAAAAGATAATTTAACGAATTCCCAAAGATTTTGAAAAGCCTTTATAGAAAATCCAGACCAAGCTTCTCCACAAGCACCACTGAATATGTACACCAACTTAGCCACCACTACGAACCACCACGAACCGTTCAGCACAACCGCGGCACCCACCAGTCCCCACCCTAACTTGAGCATAAATAGCCAACTAAACAAAGTGTGTCCGATAAGTCCAACTGCCGCTATGCCGGCCATCACCATGATCTTGCTCTGAGCTTGCAAGAATATTTGTATCGGAAAGTTTAGTGCATACGCGAATAATTGTGGAATCATCCACACAGCAAATGTACCTGTATAGACGAATTCATAATATAGAGTCAGTATATACAGTTAAGTTGAATGAATGAATAAAATCTATCTTAGATTCACCTATATAATATATACCTGCCCATTTCGATATATCTGACGTTTGACCGATGAGTCTGAGAAGTGACGTGGCAAAAATATAAGGCAACATTAGAATTAGTGATGTTACGGTGAGGATTATCCAAGATCGTTGCATATAAGTTCCTAGCATGTCTAGTTGTTTTGCTCCAAATGCTTGTCCACATAGTGTCTCCAATGCACTTCCCATTCCCAACTGTAATCACAATTAAACAAATCCCTAAATTGATCGAGTTCAGGTAAATTTAGAACTAATAGTTATTATATCATAAAGAAGTACCATGACGCCAAAAGCAAAACCAGCAATGACAGAGTTTTCAATGGAGACAGCAGCAAGTTGAATGGTACCAACATGACCAGCAAATACTTGAGTTATGGCTCCAATTGAGTATTGGCAAATGGAAGTGAAAATGGCTGGAGCAGCAAGGTACCATAGTTTTTTCGATTCTGCTGAAAACTCTCGAACTAAATCTTTAACTCCATGGATTACTTCGATATCATATGAATCTGGTTTGAATGAAGAATTATTAGTAAAAGAACCATTTGAGTGATTGTTCACTCTTGATGTTAGAAGTGGTACCACACTATCATCCTCCATCGTTGCCATATATTATTTGTGTGTTCACTCTAGGTGTTAGAATTTAGAAATGGCAATTGTTGCCATGTACTAATAAATGATAGGGTGGGAGTTACTCAAGAAATTTTATAACATTATTTCTATTAATAGATGTTTAGTACTATTAAACTTTGAAAATGATTTACGTAGAAATGACAATTGGGGTAGGCAGGGCAGGACAAGCTGTTAATGCATGGAGCAGAACATGAAAAGATTTGTCAATGAGGTGGGGCGGGGTAAAATCTAAATAGGGCAGGGTAGGTGAAGAATGGGTTTGTTGAATGAAATAGAGAAAAATTAAGAAATAACAAAGATAATAGACATAATAAGGCTCTATAGCTATAGTTTTGATATTTACGCTCTATAGCTAGTTTTATCTTCTATGAAGGTTGTGATTTGTATATTTCGCTTGTGAATATACAAACAGGGTAAGTATATACAAATTTTGTATTTATACATTTCAAATTTTTTTCAAAATTCCGTTTGTATATTTTGCTTGTCAATATATAAACAGGGTAATTTATTATGAATTTTTCATAAATCGTATACAGATAACTAGGGTAAGCGTACAAATTCTAGATTTATACAAAAATCGAATTATACAAATTTTAGATTTATACAATTAGGGGTCGAATTATACAAATTTTAAATTTATATAATTAGAAATCAAATTATAAAATTTCGTAAAATTATAGCTACGAATTAAAAATAATCAAAATTATATAATATATTCTAGATGTTTCTCATTTCGCATAATTTTTCGAAAAAATAGGCTAGGCCCACAAAAGCACGAAGTTAAAAATTCTAGAGTTCTCTTCTTCCCCCGCCGCTATTACATATACTAGATGGTAGATATAATAGCACGTGTTATATGTTACTTTGTTTCTCGCAATTATGATTTATGTGATACAAAGAAGTGAAGAACGACCAATATGTTATATATTTTTTAACATATTGGTAAGAAAGATTTGGCAATGAGGTGGGGCGGGGTAAAATTTAAATAAGGCAGGGTAGGTGAAGAATGGGTTTGTGGAATAAAATAGAGAAAATTTAAGAAATAACAAAGATAATAGACATAATAAGGCTCTATATCTATAGTTTTGATATTTGCGCTCCATAGCTAGTTTTGTATACTATGGAAGGCTGCGATTTGTATATTTCGCTTGCGAATATACAAATAGGGTAAGTATATACAAATTTTGTATTTATACATTTAGGAATTTTCCAAAACTCCGTTTGTATATTTCGCTTGTCAATATATAAACAGGGTAATTTATTATGAATTTTTCATAAATCGTATACAAATAACTAGGGTAAGCATATACAAATTCTAAATTATACAATAAAAAATCGAATTATATAAATTTTGGACTTATACAATCAAGGATAATTAGAAACCAAATAGTAAAATTTCACAAAATTATATTTACAAATTAAAAAAATGATCAAAACTATACTTATATTATATAAGTCAAAAATCAACTTGTTTTCCAAAAAAAAATGTAGGCCCCGGCCCATAAAAGCACGAAGTTAAAAGTCTAGAGTTCTCTTCTCCATATACATATATTAGATGGTAGATATAATAACACGTGTTATATGTTACTTTGTTTCTCACAATTATGTGATACAAAGAATGACCAATATGTTATATAACTTTTAAATATTTTAAGTCGTAAATTATTATGAGTTACATTATTCTTTTACGTAATTATTAAATAATATATTTATTTTATTACAATTTTTGTAGTACAGATAAAACTTCAAAATTTACCAATTCTTTAATATATATATTTTTACAAATATTTTAAATTATTAATTATTACAATGAAACACCTCCGAATCAGAAACAACAATACTCCTAAATCAAATTTTACATTCTGGAGCTGATGAAATTCCATTTTGAGATTCGAAACTCCGATTGTTATCGAAAACCACTTTTAAATAACTTAAGCCTTTCAGAACTCAAAACTTCCAAAAATCACAATCTTTTAATCAAAATTCAAAACCAATTTCAGAAACTGATAAAAAATGACCCGAGACAACTTTCGGAATGAATAAAATGATATATTTTTTGAATATTTCTAAAATGACCTTCCGGATCATTACAAGACAAGGCTCTTAAGAATGCTAAAAGGGGCAGAGTGAGATGAGGCAATATCTTAACAGGTCTACTTGCCACGCTTCCTAGTAAAGCTTGAAAAAATTAATTATCTTTTTCAATATGTTAAAAGTGACAAGTAAAAATGAATATCTAATTTTAAAATAGTAAACACATAAAAATCAAGTATAAAGACAATATTTAAGTCTACATTTTTCCTAATTAGTATGCATGATAGAAAGAAATTAAAACATAAAAAGATCTCCAAATTAGGCATCCTAACAAAACAAGTTGGATTGGAAGTTTTAGTTGTTGCAACTTGCAACTACAAAGTTTTTGCTCTCATCATAATTTTAATTAAAATTATTGTATCCAATCTAATTCCAACTTATACACATAAAATGTTATAAGAAACTTTGTGGTTTCTTCCCTTGCTTTTCATGGTGAAAAGCTTAATATTAGTTTTTTCAGTAAACTAAGTAATTAGACAAACATTCATGGAAACGAACAAACCATCGTTCTTCTATCGTATACAGTCAGTTAATAAGATCTTCATCATTTTCTTTGGCCCCTGAATCTCCTCCCCATTGTTTTATCCTGTGTCCAACAAGGGAAGCCTGTATTGGATATGACCCCCAAAAAATAAAAAATTACAATCAAATCACTTATAAGATAATTAGAATCAGTACGATCGAATAAACTTTTACTTGTCACACATATATATACAATTTATTCTTGATGTATTCCTTACCTCCTTGTTCCAATTAGTTCGAAGGATCATCATGATTAACACACCAGTTTGAACAGTCGTACCTGCAAGCATCCCATACCAAATTCCCTACAAAATTTCATGAACAAACATGTATTAATTAAATAATATAATGTCCTAGGAATTTTTTATTTATTTTTAATCAAGTGAAAACAAAATAAAAATAAAAATAAAAATTGTACCTTAACACCAATGTCAAAGAAGAAGCCAAGTATGAGACCTATTGGAATACCAAACAAATAGTAACAAGCTATGTTCACATATGCAACATAAGCTTGCCACCCTGCTCCAATAGCCACCCCTACAATTGCAACAAATTAAATAACAAATCTTTATTTTAGACCATCAACCATGTCTTAATTCTAAACTAGTTGGAGTCGATTAATACATACATAAAACTTTTGATTTATTACACAAAAGTATCCCATCAGCAACTCATCTTATCGACATTGACACTAGTTAAAATGAATTAACTCATTTTCAAATTACAACCAAAACAAAAAGGTCCACATTTACATGAGAGACACTAGATATGACTATACTTACCCAAATCTTCTATATTCTTTTCATTATTGTATCGATCGATCAATAAAATATAATTGTAGAAAAAGATCAAAATTAAATAGTAGAAGATAATAATTAAGTACCAGAAAGAGTAGGTTGAAGACATCCAATAACAATGGTGGTTGCTAAGCTAGGAGTGAGGTGATAGACAAGTTGTTGTACTTGTTCATTGTTTGAAAAGAAAGGAGGATACCAACTCCGACAAACGAGTAGAATCATCGAGAGGAAGATGCCGGATAATAAAGAAGTGATGGAAGCTACCATTACTGAGAATTTCGCGCTTCTTGGATGCCCTGCTCCTAGTTCATTTGACACCCTTACGCTGTACGTTAACATTTTAACAATTAACGTTTGTTACTTGCTTGCTATAGTAACAACATTTAGAATTTACATTACCTTATCGCCGCGTTGAATCCAATTGCTACCATAACTGTCCACCCTTGGATATTCATGCTACAATCAAATAGTACATAAAATCGTCAATATAAAAAATAATGAATTTATTAATATCAAATCATCTAAAAGATAACTGCACTTAATTAATTGTTCAAAGGAAATTAGTTACTTTTAACTTTTGCATGTACTCATCACTTAAAAAGGGTTCTAGAAGATTAATATAAGTACTCCCCTCATGAGAACTATCCGATCTAGACTACATATAATTAAGGGAAAAGGGTCAAAAATGTCTTTAAACTATGTGAAAGGAACAAAAATGTCCCCTGTTTATAGGTTGGCTCAAAAATATCCTTACCGTCAATACTTTGGTCCAGAAATGCCCCTATAGTTACAAAATGGGTCAAAAATGCCCTTTTCCGAATAAATATATATTTTTTCTTTTTAAACACATCTTCTTCCTAATTAAAATATTATTAAAGAACACTATTCTTGTTTTCTTTCTTCTAAAATCACTTTAACAAATAAAAACGTAGGAAATATTTTTTTTCTTCTTAATCTCATTTTATCAATTAAAATAGAATAACTTCATGTACCCTTTGGACATATAATATATGTCATATATAAGATTATAGTATATCCATCATTAATTTATATTTATATAACGATAAAAAATAAGAAATATTTT
>JAJONZ010026904.1:0-10829 GCA_029582445.1 Solanum paucissectum
GGCTCTAGCTATCTTAACGAGAATGGTCATTTAAACAAGAATGAATCTAGAGTTCAAACAGTAGGCCATGATCTTTCTAAAATAAGATTCGTTTAACATGAAGCTATTAGAGGAGAGGAAAATAAAATCACCCAAACCAATAATCTCAATAGAGGCGTACATAAACAAAAATTTAGAGAAAACTCAAGGTTAAATAAAACAAGAAACTCGGCTAAATTGTCACAGGCGAGTTTCATGTCCATCTAATATACGCATGAGCAAAAGACAACACTCAAATGATGACATTCGAACAAAGATATGAACTTAGCAAGGGCAAGGCATTCAACCAGGAAAATAAAATTTTGACATTTGAAACAATGAAATACAATCTTTGAACCATAAATAAACACCCTTTGAAAACCAATACAAGCACACTAAAACCAACAACAAGGCATTGAGCTAAATCAGCAGCTAAACAGTAAACTATACTTAAATATTGAATAATACTTAATAACAGAATGAGGAGGTATACCTCTTTCGGAGCAGTGAACCGGGATGAGAACGAGAAAGGATGAGCTTTCCGACCACTGAAGAGCTTGGAGTGTTCTTGCGAATCCTAGCGACCCACGAAACAAGAAAAAGAAATGTATCTTAGATGTATTTCTTATACGATTTTAAGCCTTGAGACTATTATCTCTGTAAATTCTGTTTCCCTTTCAACGTCTCTTTTTCCCAACTCTTTCTCTAAACCCAAAGTTTTCCCACCCCCTTCACAGTAAAGAGGATGAGGTATTTATAAGGGGGAATATTAGGATTCGAAAATGGGGGGGCAAGGGATGAAAATCTGGATGAGACAAGGGACTATTTAGAAATTCAAAATCCAACTCCTTTCACCATTTCGGACAAACATCTTTTCCCTACGATTTCAACCCATTCCGAAAGAGGAAGGGCGAATTGACGCTTGGGATCGATCGATTGTCCTTCTTGTGCTACGTGGCTCCATCTCAAGATCATAAGGACGATTCCACGCGATTTGTTGTTGTTGTACGACTGTACTAATTTGAAAGGGATGGAAGGAAGAAGACAACGAAATGGGCTGGGTCTAGGGAGTATATTGGGTTGAGCTCGCTAGAAATTTTGAGTTTTCGATTAAGCTTCGTGATTCTGCTGAAACGTTTGGTATTGTTGTTTTGTGGAAGAAGAAGGACGAAGAGTATAAGGGTGGGGTCGGTTGTTGTATTTGATTTTGGTAGGCTGCTGATGTATTTATTTTTTTAGTAGAAAATAGTTGGGCTGGGAATTAATAGTTGGGCTGAAATATTGTTGTTGTTGTCGGTTGTTTGGAGTGTTGGAAATGGGTTGATGTTGGCCCAAAAAATGGTCTTTTAACGGGGTTGAAGAAAATGCTAGATTTTGGTCAAAATTGTAGTAAAGTTAGTTAACAATTTAGCCGATAAATTAAAGAAGTAACCGAAAGAATTAGTTTAGAAGATTCGGCTAGAATTCCTATAACACAAATTAACACAATTAATTTATGAGCTCTTTAATCTTAACGAAATAAAATAATTAACTTAACCATAAACTAATCGATTTACCTATAAACTTATTAATCCAAAATTAAAACCATAGTTCAAACTAGAACTAAATAAATAAAATATTTATTTAAACAAAGTAAAAATCTTTTGATATGATTTTCCAACATTTATAAAATATACTAATTACGTATATAATTATATGAAATATATTTATTATTCGAAATACTACAAAAACCAATCGAAATTACTTATAATAACCTATAAACTATTTGAATTTTATAAAGCTAATTATTCTAAATCGTTTGGAAAATTAAGAAGCTCAACTAATTATTATCGGGGAGGGTCAAAATTGGGTGTCAACAGTCTTAATATGTGAAATTGTGGAAATTTAGTCTTTGGGTTGACTTTGGTCAACATTCGAGGTTCGGATGCTCGGATCGGGATTCCAAGAGTTTCATTTGATTCGGGGGATGATTTTAGGCCTGCGTGAGGCCTTGGTTGATTCTTGAGAAGTCTTGAGCTTGTTTTAGGATTTTTAGGCGTGAGTTAGTTTCTTGTGGTTTTCACGGATGTTGGGTCAAAGAGACATCAAATTCTTATTTTGACGGTTCCATTGAGTCCGTAACGTCGAGGATAATTGATTTACGTATGTGGTTTGTGTGTGCGGGATTCTGAGGGTCCTTTCAAAGTTATGGAAATTGGTTGAACTGTTGTTGGTGTTGGTGTCTGCATGTTTCGCTTCTGCGAAGGTCAACCACTTAAGCAACCTTCGCTTAAGCGTTAAGCAATGGGCTTGTCGCTTAAGTGACCTTCGCTTTTGCGAATGAGGCTTCACTTAAGCGACGCCGGCGTTTTTGGCAAGGTTCGCTTAAGCAATACCTGAGAGGGGTTTTGCTGCTCATTCCGGGATTTAAGCTCCATTTCACCATTTTTTAATTTGGGGAATCCTTGGTGGCGAATTTTGAAAGGATTTTTCGTGCTAAATCATTTGGGTAAGTTTTCTTTGATCGTAAACCATCATTTTCTATTGATTAATTATGAGCTTTTTATTAGTAAATGATGAGGTTTTTCAAGAACCCAAGTTTTTAGCTGAAATGGAAATTTTGAACTGTTTTTAAGCCCTTTTCGAGATGATTTTCCCTAATGAGTTCCTAAAGCCTTGAGTAATGGTTCCGGCGAAAGATTGACTATGTTACTTAATGCTTTTGATGCTTATGTGTGACTTCCTTGATACTTGAGATTGTTATGCTCGTTGCGTGTGAACGAACTACTTGACTCTGAGATTGACTTATTTGATTTGTTTGATTGTTGAATTGTGAAGAGTGAACGTGAATATTGGGTCTTGTGAGCCGTGTATTGTAGAATTGCTAGATTGGGCTAATTTCTGTGCGGGCTGTATTTTGTGGAGGTTTGGTTGAAGCGTAAAGGGTATTCAATTTCTAGCTAGTTACTTTGTTTAGTAGATTGCTTGCTGGGTACCGTATTGTTGGTACTCACCATTTGCTTCTACGTTTTTTTAGATTTAGGTATCGTAATTTATGTGTTCAAACTCACTTAAACAGACGTGACATGTACCATCCATGAAATTATAATACATTCTTGTATGGTCCACGAAGGAATAAACTAATGACCCACTTAATACGTCTCACGTTTAATTATATAGTGGACCTTCCAATAAATTACAAGAAGCAACTGCACTTAAGTCGATGATCCACACGACATAAACGATTAAATTTGATCCAGTAGCATCGTACCATTTTACACTTTCACGTTGACGCAACAGAGGGCAATGAAAATAGTCCGGACAATTTTGTAACAGTCGATTTAACGTCGTCAAAATAAGGGTAGTAGCCGCAAAGCGCGAACTCCTGACTTACAAGACGCAGATGGCTTGCGCCTTGTAAGGCGCGTGGAAATTCGCGTCTTCCTTGTTAATTAAAACAAAAATGTTGATTCACTAAAAATACTTGTTCACTGCTCAATGTAACAAAAAGCCCAATTAGTTCAATTTGAAGAGAAAACAAAGAGAACATTGAAAGAAGCACATGATGGGGCTAGTATTAGAATCTTCATCAGAGTGAAAGACAGTGAAAGCTCTTAATTCAAAATAAAAGAGAGAAAAATACAATAAAAATTGTGATGTTAAATATCTTTAGAAGTCTGATGAAATTGTCTCTTTGTTTTACATATTTTTTGAGTTTTGTTGTAACTTTGGGGTTTGTATATATGAAGAAAGGGAGTATTAATGGAGAGAGGTGGACAGGTGTGGATTATTCTAATGAGAATTGAGGGGTTGTTGGCTTGTTGCAGCAGGAGGCGAAGCAACTGTTATCCTAATTTGGACGACGTTAAATTGATAGTTACAAAGTTGTTCTTTTGATTTTAAAATTAATTTTATTATTTTTTTGGAATTTTTGACAAATTTTCTTACCCTTTTGGCTATGGACTCGCAATGAAAATTTGTCTCACCGCAAGTAAAGAAAATTAAAAAAAAAATAGTGATTGAACTATTAACTATGGTTGAAATATTTGAGTTAACTAAACAAATTTAAGCCATTTATCTATCTATTAAGGGGACACATATATAAAGGCCCAACCAACATTAAATTTTAATGGGAAAATGCATAAGTATCCCCAATCTATGCTCGAAATTTTAGAGACATATTTATACTATGCTAAGGTCCTATTACCTCTCGAACTTATTATATGAATACCCCTTTTTGGTCTACGTGGTACTATCAACCAGATAGCTTGAAAAAATTATCAACACGCGCTGGGCCCAGAAGATAGTGACACGTAGGTCGAAAAGGGGTAGAAAATTATTTATAAAATAAGTTCGGGGGTAATAGGGCCTTAGTATACTATAAGTGTGTCTCTGAGATTTCGGGCATAGATTGAGGGGATACTTATGCATTTTTCAATTTTAATTTGTAATTTGTAGATATCTTTAATCTATTCGTAAAAGTAATTGAATTTCTAGAGCTCAGGACAAGAAATATCTGGATCTCTTAAAAAGGGTTAAAGACTAATCTAGATTAGAAGCCTTCGTTAAACTGAATTTTACTTTTCCAAACTTCAATTATATTATAATACTTTTTTCGTTTAACTTTTGATTTGTTTGTCCTAATTCTTTTAGTTTGTTTTACAAGAATTTATTTTTCTTATTTTCATAACTCATTATTTTCAATTTTTTATGTAACATATTGCAGACCATAATTGAATAACAAGTTAAAATCAAACAAATTAATTAAAACAAAGAAAGTAGTAAGTAGCATAAAAGTAAAATTGTCAATTCTGGCGTTAATGTGTGGATTGAATTTCTCTAATAAGTAATTGGAACATGAAATTCCATTATAATTATTGTATAATTTAACATTTCTAGTCATTGTACAATACATACTAATTGATTGAGTGAGTAAATTTCACGTATTAATGATATTTTAGAAATCTTTACATTTTAAATATTAGTATCTCATATGTACATCTAGTGCTCTTAATGTGCATCTTATGGACCTTATGTGCATCTTGTGCGCTACATATGTATGTGATTTTAACACTACTAGCTAGCTTTGATTAAATTAAAAATAATAATTATCAATTGGAAGATATTCAGTCTAATATTGTTAGTTATAATTTTGAGAATTTTCAAAGGGGTGGAAGGATTATTGTTGACACCTAATTTTGACATTTTTTTAATCTTTTAAACTACTAGTGAAATAAGCCGCGCTTTGCGTGGTCATTAACAAAATTAGTTAACTTTAGCTTTATCATAGGTCAAATAGATGAAAACTTTCATGTACATTCATATGCAAATAATTTCTTTTATAATTTATTAAATCATCAATATGAATATTTTATTTTATTATTAGATATAAGACTTAGATGAATATTATTTTTATTGATGTATATAATTGAAAGAGATAAAAGAAAGAATATATATATATGGAAAGTAAGTAATATATTTATTTATTTTGGTTTCCCACCCAGTGTCCGATATCCACATTGGAGCCCAACTAAATTCGGATTCGCGCTGGAAAGTCCCACATAGGGGGGTAAAGTAACCCCTAACAAAGGCAACTTTGTACCCAAGGGGGTTCGAACCCGAGACTTCTTGTTAAGGATAAAAGAGTATTTACCACTCCACCACAACCCTTGTTGGTGTAATATATTTATTTATGTTTGGCCTTTTCTCTCATTTTCTTCTTTTAAAAAAGAAGTTTGTTTTCTTTTTAAATGTATGAAAAATAATAATGGTAATAATGATATCAATTAAAATTGGCCTAAATAATTTTATTAAATCTTAGTTAATGAAACAGTTACAAACTTACAATACTAATAAAGTAAACATTCATATATTGTTTGTTCAAACGGAAAAATAAAATAAAAATTCTTATTTAACTCAAAATCATAGCACATGATTATATATTATGTTTAATCATGTATAAATTAAAGATCCTTTGCAAATTTTATAATCCTCAACTCTAGTAACATTACAATACAAAAAAAAGAATATTAAATAAAAAATAACAATTAGATATTCAAAATAATTTCATAAGTACGACTTAAAAAGTAAAAATAATAAATATCAATAACCTAAGTTAGAAATTCACATCTTTCTAATGTTAAGATTCACTTGGAAGTCTTGAGCGAATTTTTTTAATATCCTTTACTCCACTTGACCACGTACATTTATGATTGCCTCAATGCTTGTTCATTCCGTGATGGCGCATTTGAGAGACAGCGAAGATCATTAGGATCGGACATATTGAGCATCAATATCTAACATCTGCATATAGAGTAATTTATTTATGTTAGACACTGTTATTAAAAAACAAACCAAAAAAGTTTTTACAGTCAAACAGTTTATACTAATGTTACCATCATTAATTTGATTATAATTTCCTCACTGGTGATTTTCGAATCCGTTAGCTATTGACTTGTTTTGGTCGTTGACCAATAAAACTTATAATTGTGAATATAACATTATATACCAATAAAACTTATAATCATGATTATAACATATCTATCAAATTAAAATATTAAAAACAAAAAAAGGTATTGAAAAACAATATGTTAGTATCAGGCAAAATAACACATCAATAAATTACGAAGAAGAAAATTATAATAAATTAATTGCATCAAAGTAAATTTTGAACTAAGAAAAAATAACAAATATAAGCAGCAGGAGGAAAAAATTATGTTGAAGGAACTTGTTTGATATGTACTACTTAGTGGAGGATATATAAACTTCTGCATTAATTAATTAGAGGTTTTGAAGATGAAAGGTTTGATAATCATAAATATTATTAATTACTAATTAAAAGTAGTTACAAAGATGAAAAGATGCAAGTTATGAAGATGACTTTTCAAATATAAATTATAGATAGAAAAATAAGAAAAAATGTCAAAAAAAAAGTTAAATAGGATCCTTAGCCAAAGAGATGTGACACATCATTTTTTTAATATCTAGCTTTATATATAATATAGATAGTCACGCCCCGAGCCTATACCCCGGACGTGGCTGACACTCGAGAATCATTGTTGGCCCCAAGCGAACCCTTGGCCTGGCTTACTTACTCAGTGGAAGACTCTATGATAAATTATAATGATCAAAAGCACTATACTAACTATAATAATAAAATACTGAGAATGCTTAAAAAGTCGAACACTCAACTTGGCCAAAATGGCAACTCAAGTCTTAACATATGAAATGATAATGTAAAGACAACTGAACTACTAACTGTCTGACTGTCTATGAAGCCTCTAAAATAAAGAGGGATGTCGGGACAAGACCCCCGATCATCCTAACAATGAAATACTGAAAGCAAAGTAAAAAGGAGTCATCTGGAATGCAAGTAGGCTCACCAACTGACTCTGAGTACTCAACTGGATCAACGAGGCGCTGAATGATGATCCTGGTTACTTGCGTCTGCATCATAATAAGATGCAGGCCAACTGGCATCAGTACATTGAATGTACGAGTATGCGAATTGGAATGCTAAGCACACTTAAGCTTGAAAAGAATCTGGAAGAAACACTTATCTTGGCTTTACTCAACTCCTGAATAACTTAACTCAATATAAAGCAATAAAACAGATGCAATAAATATAAATCTTGTAAAACAGTGGAAAACAACTTAGTTCATTAAAGAAAATGCAATAACAAACTCAACTTTACTCATATAATAAAGTAATATAGTTTATGTGGGAAATTCTCTAACCGACAACCACCACTATGAGCCTAAGTGGTGATACAACGTCTTGCCCACGCTGCCAGAACTGTCCTATACTTTGCCGTCATATAGAACGCCTTAACTAAGTGGATCCACTAGTCTACGCTAAAAGCATCTTAAGAAGTCATGTAAAAAGTATGATCCTTTACTACCCATGATGGCTACATGGTTTATGGAGACTTGAGTTAATATGAACTCGCATCCCCATATCGGTGCTCAATACTACTCCCAAAATATACTTAGCTCATATGTTTTTAAAACAATTTCTTTCTTTAGTTTGAGATAATTACTCAAAACTTAGCTTAAAAGCTCTCTTGGAATCGGTGTTCCCTTTCTTGCTCAAATGTGAAAACATTTTTAAACTCTTGGGAATACTTAGTTCCCTTATAACTTTTTGAGAAATGAACTCAACTCTTTACCCTTTGCTTAACTTGAAACTTAAGTCTTAAAACAAAGTTAAAACATTTGTGAAAGACTTTAGAAAAACTTTTTAAATTTCTCTTGACTTGCTTCTTAACTTCTAGACTTGACTCTTAACTTTCCTTGAATTGAATTATGGATTCAAGGTTCACGATCTCATGTTTATGAATGATTTCATGATGTTTAGATGTACCTAAGAGTGTTGGAATCAACTAAGAAACATATGTACATTGCTAAGGAACAAGTACGAAAAGATGGGGAACGAATGGGGAGAACTGGCGTTCCTAGCGCTCTGAGAGGCGCAGGGTGCCAGCCCTCAACATTCAGGGACTGGTCTGGGGGGCGCTGGCTGGCGCGACGCCCCACCCCTATCCCAGGTGTTTGACGACTTTTATTCTTTTTTTTCATCTCTAAACTCAATTGGTTCTTTCCCCAAACACTTAGAATCATTTATACCCTCAATATACATCAGATCCTACTCGAAAACACAACTAAAAACATGAATCAATCTCAAGTAAACTCCAACAACACAACCCACAAGGATTCAAACGAACTTCATCAAAAATTCAAAGGATTTACTTTCTAATCTAATAAACTTTGCTGAATTGAATCATGATTGACGCGTGGGTGAACTAACTGATCACTCTGTGATCTCACATAGCTCGTAGGGATCACCCCTTGACGAAATCCACAAGCGATTCTTGAAGATCTTGACGATTCTTGCTCCTTCTCCTCTTTTCTCTTCTTCTTTTCTCTTCTCTCAAAACCTTAACTCAAATTCCAAAAGAGTAAACTGAATCCAATCAATTTAGACCTTAAAATAATTACCAAAAATGTAATTAACTAATTGGGTATGGAAAATACCAAAATACCCTTCAAAAATCCGGATTGGACTTTCCTTATCCAAACAGTCCAACTTCCAAAGGGCCTATCTCACTCATACGAACTTGGAATCGCGCAAACTCGGTGGAGTTGGAAAGATTGTTCCATGATCTTTCCAACTATATCTGGAAACACACCTAACTCATCATAATCTAGAAGTTATGGTCGTTTGAAGTTGACCAAAATCTCTGACAAATTTTTCTAGATTTTTAAATTCTTTCCAAAAATGATTATTTCCATTTTTTAACTTCTTTCTAGTTACGGGGTGTTACAGTATATCCCCCTTGGGAACATTCGTCCACGAATGAGATTACTCTTACTAGGCTAAGGGTGTAACATTTAACATTCAGCTCAAACACCCAACAAGCAATGCAATTACAACATGCTAATCTTATAAATAAAAGCCAAGAAAAGGATTAGTACCTTAATTTGGAACTTCTCCGGATTTGAAGAGATGTGGATATCTCTTCTTCATATCTTCCTCAGCTTCCCAAGTAGCTTCCTCAAAAAACTGGTTCCTCCAAAGGACTTTGCCTGATGCTACTTCCTTAGTCCTCAACTTGCGAACTTGACGATCTAGAATCTAAACAGGAATCTCCTCATAAGATAAGCTATCCTTGATGCTAATATCTTCAGTTGGTATGATTAATGAAGGATCTCCCATGCACTTCTTCAACATGGAGACAGGAAATACCAGATGAACCGTTGTTAACTCTTGTGGTAGCTCCAACACATAAGCTACTTTGTCAATCCTCTTAGCTATTCGATAAGGTCCAATATACCGGGGACTAAGAGCCTGTTTGGATGGGCTTTTAAGCTGGTCAAACTGGCTTAAAAGCCAGTTTTTGACTTATTAAAGTGTTTGGCAATTATCAAAATAACTTATTTTAAGTCAAAAATGACTTATTTTAAGCCAAAAGCTAAAAGCTAGGGGGGGGGAGCTTCTTTTTTTTTAACTTAAAAGCACTTTTAAGTTGACCAAGTATATTACCTTTTTTCCCTTAATTTTTTATACAATTTCCAAATTGCCCATCTTAATTAACCCTAACATCGATCTCTTTCCCCAATTCTTTTATCAATTTTCACTCGGCTGCTGGGCTTCTTCTTCCTTTTCTCCCAATTTGAAGGTGAAGATCTAAAGTTTGAAGTAAGTTTCTTTCGATTATCTTTTTATTAGTTTTCTTCCTTTTCTCTTAATTGATAGCAATAATATCATATGTAGGAAAAACGGAATCAGCTTGAAACTTTAAGTTTTCTTGATTATCTTTCAATTTTTGTTTTTTTATTATGTATTTTTTTTTGTGCGTCTTCTGTAGCTGATTTCGTTTTGTGTATTTTCTGTTTTGTGTACTTTCTGTTTTTTTTTTTTTTTTGGATTATGTATATATAATTTGATTGTGTGTAGTATATATTTGTCATCTATATAAAATTATGGAAGTAGTTATTTTCAATTTGTTTTGTGTATTTTCTGTTTTGTGTACTTTCTGTTTTGTGTTTTTTTTTTGGATTATGTATATATAATTTGATTGTGTGTAGTATATATTTGTCATCTATATAAAATTATGGAAGTAGTTATTTTCAATTTGTTTTGTGTATTTTCTGTTTTTTGTACTTTCTGTTTTGTGTTTTTTTTGGATTATGTATATATAATTTGATTGTGTGTAGTATATATTTGTCATCTAGATAAAATTATGGAAGTAGTTATTTTCAATTTGTTTTGTGTATTTTCTGTTTTTTGTACTTTCTGTTTTGTGTTTTTTTTGGATTATGTATATATAATT
>JAJONZ010026905.1:0-22244 GCA_029582445.1 Solanum paucissectum
ATAAACAAAAATATTTAAGTTAAATAAAATAAAAGTTTTATTTTTAAAAATGAATAACTAAAGCTCACAAAGAAAAGTTTAAAAAGTTTAAATAAAGTGAAGGGTAATTTTGTAAACAAACAACTTGTTCTTAAAATTTATCAATATATATTATTTTGAATATAACAAACCAAACACTCAATAAGAAATAATCACAGGACAACTTATCCCATCATAACTAATCCCAACACAACTTATCTCAATATAACTTATCCCATCATAACTCATATTCAAACCAAACGACCCCTTAAAGTACTTTATATGCTAAGAAGGATGTGCTATGAGGTATTTGAATCACGCTATTATCTAATGCTGAGATTTGAAGTTAAGCAAGTTATGATATAAAAGTTGGCAAAATTGTCATAAATTATTTTAATAAAATTATATGAACATAGGTTGGATGTTTAAGAACTTTTATCCAAATATATTAAGATTCAGAGGTCCCACAACCTATCAAATCAAAGATATATGAGTCTAATTTTCAACGCAATAAGTCATTTTATTGTACAACTTCATAATTGAGAGATATTCACAGTTTTGTGAGACTACAGACACCTGAGATGAGCCCTATAGGGCGGTGATCGAGAGAAATCTCATCTTCTCCAATTTAAATATTTTTTAACCTAAACCCAGAGAGACAAGAGAGAAAAATCCCAAAATCTTCATATATCATAGAGTTCTTAGATCCAAAGCTTAATGAAAGTTGCCCTACATTGTGAGCTTGTCGTTGTGATATAGTTTGCCACATCAATTTTGTGCTTATAGATCTAGTTTCACGGCACGTGCGTTGCACGCGTGAATCATATCATACAGTATACAATGTTGTAAAATAGAACTAATATTACTAAATTAAAGTTTTTTAGTAAATAATTATAACTGAAAGAATATTGGACAAGTGTTTTTAAATGATTAATATAGATTTTCATAGAGTTAATTGTTTTTTGAGACAAAAATGACCAGATATCATTGAAACATTTCAAAATGCATTTAAAAAATTTAAATATGGGGAGAAAGTGATATTTCTTAAGTAGTGTTGTTCTTTACTTTACTCAATTTTGTAAACAAAGTTAACCAACAAAACAGAAAAATAATATCAAGATTAAAAAAATGGTCAGCAATAACTTTTCCGCTTGAGGTTATGACTGTAAATGATAGACACCATGACAGTAAGAACAATTGTCATAAATATTTTTATTTTTTATTTTTAAACGTGATATATCTCTTACAAAATATTATTATTCAATTAGTATTTGAGTAAGGCTATGATATAGATGTAATTTTACAAAAACAAAAAGTGTACTTATATAGTGAATGTCAATACTTTTATAAGTAGAATGTTATAGAGAAAAATATATTACGTCAATAATTAGTTCTAAAGAAAATTATCCGTTATTTTGCCGTATACATATCATATAGATGATGTCTTATGAGAGTATCTAGTATCTTATAGATATTCTATCGTGATATAAAACATTAAACTTTTTCAATTAAAAAATTAAAAGATGAATAAAATTTAAATTACTATTTATAGAATCTTTAATTTGATTTAAGATCATTTTATGATCAATCAATATTTTCTTATCATTTTTATATAGCTAGCAAATTGTGTATCTTGTGACATAACATTTTCTTAGATCAAAATGAACACAAAATAACATTAAATTCATACTTAAAAAAATGCATACTCAACATAAATATAAAAAAGTAAAAATATGTGGATCAATTCATAGCCAATGAAGAAGGAAGGCGAAAATATATGTTCATGATATATTCACCCTAGTGTTTCATTTGATTGAAATTTCTTGCCACCAACACTTTACTTTCTCCGTTCATTTTTACTTACATATCTATTAAACAATAATTATTATCATGGTTATATTATCATATTTTAAGTAAAAGTGAAAATCTATTTTTGAAACAGTAAACTTAACATCAAAACTACTAATTCAATGGACTACATTGATGCCCGATGTTTTAGCAAAATTAGGAAGAAACTCCTTCATTTGATGTTAAAAGAATAAGAAATGGAAATACAAAGAAGAAATATCTTATCTCAATCATGTGCCTTTTTTGTATTTGTTTATTATTATTGTCTCTCCCACATCTTTATCTATTTATTTTATTAGAAAAAATAATCAACAATGTGTGTATTCAAAATTCTCTCTCGAATGAAAACACAAAAGAAATTATTCAAGAAACAAAATAATGAAGAGTAAATGTAAAATTTCCGCGCACTATATATAGAAGATTTCTGTGTGAAGCAAAGTTCATAGATGATTACATATTTCTTTGTTCTCTTCTTTTCTTCTTTAATAGAAAGTCAATACCTAAATTTCAATGCTAAGAACTTCGGCGAAACATATCAATGGATTGGGAATGAATCATTTATGAAAATTTTAAATGATCTCAAATTGTCATAGAAAAGAGATCCCTAAGAATTTATAAGGATTGAATGGTTGTGATTTATGACTGAAGGAACATGTAGGTAGAAATTGATGTGACTATTCGTAGGAAATTAGTCTTTTTTTTATGTATAAAACATTTAGGTTAATTAAAGAGTATTTATGTTCTAAAATGATATAAATAATATTGATGTATGTATGTGAATGAAAATCGTCAGAGGAAAATATGAGTGTGAATTGATGAATGATTTGCTACAATTTGTTCACCAACTCTTTCTTATGTGGTACCTCGAATTTCGTTGGGCTTCGAACTTAATCAACTATTGCAAATAACAGTTGAGATTTTTTAAGAAGAAGAAGAGTATAAAACCTAAAAAAAATTGTAGTTTAAAAGTAAGAGGAAACCCCTCTATTTATAGCTAACAAATAGTATTATGAATATGTTCCTTATTAGACAAGTCACAACTCTTCAAAAAAATCCCTGCTCATCGGAAAAGACATAACCCTTTGAAAAAATCACAATCTTTTGAAAGAGTCACAACTCATCGAAAATGTCACAACCCGTCAAAAAAATCACAACCCTTTGAAAAAGTTACAACTCATCACAATAGTCACAATCCATTAATCTGAAAAGGTATCAACTTTTAATATAACATAATTAAATAAATTGAGTATTTTTAATTGGAGGTATTATAGTAATTCAACATTCATGTTTGGAAGTTCATGCTTTTAAGGTAGTATAGATTTATTCCTTGTTTATTCTTTAGATAGCAACCTGTAGAATGTTCTTATACATGTCTAGACTAGATCCATGAGTGTTGTTAATGATTTTGTAAGTCGAATAGATTTTCTTATTTTATTTTACTTTGTTAATCCGATTATGTCTCCTAAAAGATTTTTCTTATTTAAATAGGTATGAGCAGAGGCGAACCCAGGATTTGAAGACTTTGGGTGCATCAATATAACCTTAACTCAACTATGAGCACTAAGCTAAACTTATAATAAAAAAAAGGCTTTAGATTTGAACCCTGGTCTCAAGGGTGATATTCCTAGCTTGTACCACTAGCACAAGAGCGCTTCTATGCATCTCATGGGTACACTGTTAACTATATCTTAATTTCTACCAGTTTTTCAAAATAGATATATATATATATACATATGATTTTTTCGGAAGTTAGCGGGTGCACCTCTGGGTATGAGTGAAAAGATTTGCCTATCGAGTTAAAATAGAATAGGTATCCACACGATTTTCATAATTTGGACCGTGACAGGTTCCTTCCGCTTCTATAGATTTTTACGTGAAAGAGCCTAATAGAATAGTGTTTGGATTCCCCAAACAAATTTCATAGTTCATAACTCGATTTTGGTGACTTTGAGAGTTTGATTTATGCAATTTCAAAGAGGATTTTTATGATTCAATTTGGAGGTAAGAATCTAACCTAGTTTATTACTTTCTTGCTAATCCATCAGTAGTTTCATAATTTAATTGGTGTTTTGAGTTAGAAAAATGTAATTTTAATTCCTAAGTGAATAAGATGTAATTTCTTTATTTGAGAATTCATTAATCATCGAATTTAGCTCATTTTTGGCGCATCAAAATGACAAATCTAATTTTGAAAATTAATTTTCAGGTGGAAATTAAATACTCACTGATAAAATAAAATTTAGTATAATTAATCAACTAACCTATTAAAATTTCCTAGTCAACTTGGGATTCATAACACAATATGCTTATTAAATTAAGTAAATTAAAAACACTAGACCAATTGACACAATAACAGTGGATTCCAAAAACCACATGTCAAAGACTACACCTCCATGTTAAAGAAAGGTTGAAAATTAAACAAAGTACATTATATTTTAAGCAATTTCTAGACCTAAAATTGAAAGAATTATATAATGTAATTGGAATTGACTTGATTTAATTGTGGTTTACCAATAAGGATTGTGGTGGAGTGGTAAGTACTCATTCATCCTTAACCAAGAGATATTAAATTTGAGTTCCCTTAGATATGAAATCGCCTTTATTAGGGAGTACTTTATCCTCAATATAGAACTTCTCGGTGCAAAAATGAACATCGGATGGAAAAAAAATTGTGATTCAACTATTATTGTTGGGGGTTTTTCCTTCTTAAATATGAAAATTTGCATCAAACCAAAACCAATAAATATATTTTTGGAGCATTTGATTCCATTTTATTTTTTTCAATTTGATATTTTTGGTTTGTCTATTTGGCTTTACTTTAATCTACACACTTGCCACGTAGAAGCCTACATTTCTCCAGATCTCTCTATTTCACTCAACAACCCACCCCACCCCACCCCCCCACCCAACCCCTCACACACGTGTACATAAACATATTCCAAGTGCTCCATATAAAAAAATAATTAAAATAAGATATGTATTGGTAATAAAATGGTCTTTGTATTTATGCTATTAAATAAATAGTATGTTAAGTGAGATATTGAAATAAGGAATTATTTCTGTCGTGATGATATTTAACTTTTATTAATTTTAAGTAAAAAATATATTAAAATTTATTATGTAAGATAAATAAAATATATTGACGTGGCTACAAATTATTTCTTTAAAACTAAAAATGAAAAAAGAAGAAGCTCTGACTTAAAGCTCAGCTTTCTGAAATGGATCAGATAAGTCAGACTCTAATATTCAGAGATTTTGAATTTGATCCCTAAAAAAATAAAAACAGAACTTTGTATCATATTCTCTAAAAAAAAATTATTATTTAAAAAAATTATAAAAATTTCTACTCTTTCCTATTATCATACTTTACGTGATGTATCAGGTTGTACGCGATGTATCGAACGTTGAGTGATATATCTGAAATTGAGACTTTATGTACCAGGATATTGAAGAATGTATCCGAAACTCAAACGCGATATATCGAAATGTTTTGAGATGTATTTTGATTCCTCCAAATTTTAAAAAAATTATAATTAAAAGAAATAAGAATAAAATATAATTAACCTTTTACATTAAAAAATATGTCAAAATTCGTCGCACTCTAATACAAATGTATTACAGTGTGAAAACTTTAAAAAAAAAAAAAACTAAAACAAAGTATGTATAGTGAAAGTAGACAAATCATTTTATAATTTATCCTTTATTTTATTTTATATAGACACACATCATAGATTTATGCTTCTATATATACACATATTACCTCATACCTCAAAAACCTCACCACCTCTCTCTCTCTCTCTATCTTCTCTACTAGAAAGGAAAAATCTCTCTCTCTTTTCTCTCCTATAAAATTCCTTAGGAAAAGAATCCTATTTCCCTTCATATAACTTGAAATTTTGAGAAAAAATTGTAGTGAGAATATAAAAGTTGAATTAAATAAACAAAAGATGTTTTGTTTTTCTTGTGTTTGTGATGAAGATGAGAAAGAGCTTGGAAGAAAAGTAGCACCAGGGGCATGTCCTTCTTGTGGTGGAAAAGTTCAAGCTATTGATGTTGAAGGGCGTTTTCGTCTTTGTTTTCTTCCTATTTGTTTTAGGTTCAAAAGGAAGTATCTATGTACTCTATGTTCCAAGAATTTAGTTTTGTATTCTTGATCATGTTGTTCTGACTCTTCAAAAATATTATCATATACTGTATCGAATAATTTTATATTCGATATGTGTTAATCAATATTTTTGAAGAGATCGAGCAAGTTAGGTAGAATTGGTTTTTTAATTTGTTGAAAGAAGGGGTTGTTTGAGACTCGATTCATTTTGCTCAACAATGTATGAAATGTAACGTGTGGTCAATTTAGTGAAATTATAAAATGAGCCAAAATATTTTTAAGGTTGGAATCTTTTTTTTACTTTTGTCTTGAATTAGAGTTTTAGGAATTGAGAAATTCGATCATTAATTTCCCATCAATTAAGTTGAATTAGAGATCTCGTTCATGAAGTAAATCATCGCACCTACTGTTCAACCAATTGGGAGAAAATTATAGTGGTGAGTATTAAATACTTTAATTTATAATTTGTAGAATTTTTTAATTGGAATTAGGTTTTTTTTCTTTGCAGGAAAAATCTTTGTTTGTTGTTTTTTTCACCCACTCGATGGACGGTGACTTAAGTGGACGTATTCGTTTTCTCCTCTCTTTCTTAAAAAATGCACTTATTTAATAATTTTATCTTGTATTTTTGTAATAATTTTATCTTGTATTTTTGTAAGTAATTGTTTTCACTATTCAAACTCATGATTTTGTAAGAGATTATTTTCGCTATTCAACTTTGTGATTTTGCAAGTTACATGATAACACCTTTTTATCAATTATATTAAGGCTCTTTGGTAAAAAGGATTGTAGCAATAAAAAGAAAGCATTGAAATTTAGTGAAAATTTTGGATTTTAAAAAACCAAATAAGTCATAAAAATATGGAGAAATATGATAATTTACCTTCTTAGTGAGTTTATTTGAAGAACAGAGGATTTGGTGAATTTTTTTTATGATAGAAGAGATAAAAAAAATCTACTAGCACACATGAGTGGGGGCAATGTCCTTATCAATTTAAGTGAGGCTATTTTGTTGGCCAAAGTAGTTATATCTCAATTTGCCCTCCACAAGATATGTGTGAATGGTATGATATGATGTGAGTGTGGGGCAAATACATTCTTCAAATATAATATATAATATATAGTATAATAAATATACCTTTAGCCTTTAGGCTTTTGCCAAATTAAGGAAGCTTCCTTAATATCATGGGATGTTTCCAAATGATCTTGAAATTTAACTCTTTTGATCTGATCAAGCTCTTGCCCTTCCAAGATTTGGTGGGATCTTCATGTTCTTTGTATAGACTATAGTTGATGGTAGTGGCAGAAGCAGGAATTCTATCAAGGTTCAAAAAAAAGATGTTGCCTGGAATCGAATCCGTGACCCCAGAGTTCATAGGCGAATTCCTGAACTTCGTCAACCGTGAGCTACTCATTTGACATATGTTCAAGGGGTTCAATTTTAAATATATATACACGTACACAAAAAAAATTGATCTTATATTAATTTTTTTATCGAGGGGTTTGGATGAACTCCCTGGACACAGTACATCCGCCCCTGGTTGATGGATAAGAAATTTTATAATAATTCTAAGTTAATATAGTATTGTAATAATTGAGTTCTTAGTCAAAAAGATATGGTTTTTATATTTATAATCCTTATGAAAAGGACAATTCTTGTTCATTTGGGTACACGATTATTTGAATTCATGATCCTTATTTACTTTCACATATAGTTAATTTACAAAAGTGATTTAGGATCATATAAATTGAGATAACCAAAACATATAGTTTGTATAATGTAACTTAAATGAATGTGAACAAGATAAAAGAAATAACAAATGTGGATTGACATGAAATAATTAGTTAAAGTAAATAGATTGAGTCTGAGTTCTGATGATGACAGTTGATAGCGTGATCACATGATAAGCTTCATTTTATTGATATTATTCAAAATAATGAAATTACAAAGTTCAAGTGCTTAAAAGCATAGAGTAAGAGTATATTGTTGGTAAACGAGTAAGCTTTCGTGGATCTTGCCCTCATTAAATTCATTAATTCATTTAATTAGTACAGCTTAAATTTATCAATGTTAATAGTATTTATCAAATATTTATTTTACATTTAATAAGATAATTTAATATCGTTTAATTAATAACACTTAAAAATAAATTTGTGAACAAATATTAGGCCACTTCATAACACGAACTCTTCGTAACTAGTAGTATATAAGAAATACGACTTGAGAACTCACTAACAAAAGTGTGTTGTTTGATCCAATAACAGAAAATAAACTTCTTCAAATTTTGCTTCCCTTTTGGTCAAGAATTCAAATCCCTTGCACTATAAAAAAATTGAATTTAGCAACGAACAAATCTGGTTACTAAAAGTAAAATTTGTCGCCTAATTCTACTTAGCGATGAATTAGTGACAAATTTTCGTTAGCTACGAGTAAAATAACGAAGGACAAGCAATGAAGTTCGTAACTATTTTCAGTGTTTTTTAGTAGTTTATCTACCACATAGATCTTTATATTAATATTTTTTTTAATTAGACATATATAAAAACTCACAAACATCAAATTCTGAATCCGTTCAATAGTTTTTGATCTCTAACACTTCTTTTTGGAATATAAAATTGAGTGAACCAAACGAGAGAACAAAGATCTAAAGTGAGTTTGAAGTAAACTTTATTCTCTCTTTCTTGTTTTTTTTTTTTTTGTCTTTTTGCACTTTCCCCCCCTTAATTCTTTGTATATGTATCTTAGGTCTATCTAGATCTCACTAGAAAGATGCAAGTATTTGTAAACTTTATACTATTGCTTTTGGATGTTGATATATTATTATCACTTTTTTTGGTTGATTACGATCCCATATATATCTACTAAAAATGGATATATTTGACAAATTATGAGAAGCATCGAGGCACCTCTAGTATTATTTTGACTTTCAAGCAGCCAAGCGAACAAGAAAATTTATTTATCGCAAAATAGTGTTTTTTTTTCGTTGTGAATCAATAAAAAAGGTTGTGTTAGTATGTGAAAAATGTTTTAAATTTTCAAATATATTTAATTGACTTAAATGTTTAAGAAAATATGTTTAAATCAACTTATTTTTCTTAAATATAAGGAAAATGACATGTCTTCAAAAATTAAGGAAAACATTTTTCAAATCACTTTTTAAACCTAGCTTACAAGCATCACACTTCGACTTTTCATCCTAACTCAAGTTTCAAGTAGTGATGTCTGATTCTTATCCGGATTTTGTTTCCTGATTCTTGATTCGAAACTCTAATCCTAACCTTGATGCAAGACTCAAATTCCAAGTTTTGAATAGGATCGGATCGGGATGGGATCCCTATTTTGAAATAGGGTCTTGGGTCACGATTCAAGATTGGATTCTAAATCGGATATTAGGGTCAATTCCTAAGGTGTCGAGGGTGGGGGTTCTGAGTTGGGTGTCAGAGTCGTATTTTGGGTCGAGAGTCGAGAGTCGAGGTCAGATATCGGGTTCAGATTCGGGTCTGAATAGGTCGTCAAGGTGGGGTGTCGGGGTCAGATTCCCACTCAAAAGTTGGGGTCGCGTCTCGATTTGATGTCGGTTTCTAAATCTGGTATCAAGGTCGGATTCTAATTTAAGAGTTGGGTCCCAATTCAGATGTCAGAGTCAGGTCTCGAATCAGCCATCGGGATCCCATTCGGGGTTAGATCCCGATTTGAAAGTTTGGGTCGGAATCGAGTTCCAATTCAAAATCGGATCCTGGATCAAGAATCGGGTTTGAGTGTCGGAGTAAGGTCTCAACCCGAAATTCAAGTCCTGAATCAAGTGTCGGAATCAAATCTCAAATTCGTCATCGAGATCGGAGGTCAGCATCAGGTCCGAATTTAAAAGTTTAGTCTTGGATCGGGAGTCGAGATGGATCTTAGGTCGGATCTCAAAATCACCTTTGCTCAGAAAAATATGATGAATACAGAATCTCATTAAAATACTGTGACACTTTTTACTTTTTTTTTGTGTGTGAAAACTTTTTAAAAGATTTTAGTTATAACCACTAAACATTTTTCCATTAAAAAAATTAATGTGAAAATAATGTTTCTTTTTAGGGAAAATTACGCAGTTAAGCAAATTTATACTACTTAATTACTCATCATAGCTATAGTTTGCTATAATTACCACTCACGACTAACATTATACATTAATTACGCGGGCTGACTTTGAGTTTGTATAATTAGCCACGTTTGTATAAGTATAATTCGCCAGAATATACAAATACATATGTATAATATACAATTATCTAACCTATATACATATACAATTCACCTCTCTCCCACTCTCTGCCCTCTCTCGCTCGCCTATCTCCTCCCTTTCCCAATCTCGCTTGCCATATATACAAATGCATATGTATAATATACAATTATCTAACCTATATACATATACAATTCACCTCTCTCCCACTATCTGCCCTCTCTCGCTCGCCTCTGTCCTCCCTCTCCCAATCTCGCTTGCCAATTATACAAATACATATGTATAATATATAACTATCTAACCTATATACATATACAATTCACCTTTCTCCCACTCTTTGCCCCCTCTCTCTCGCCTCTCTCCTCTCTCTCTCCCAGTCTCGCTCGCCTCTCTCCTTTCATATAACATATAGCTACGAATTATAATTATCAAACTATAGCTATGTAGAGTAATTGGACTATTTTTGAGTGGTTATATGTGAAAGTTCCCCTACTTTTTATTCATATTTTTTACACGAGAGTTCTTAACGCATTTCTTTAAGTTAGCCTATACAACTTGTAAATGATTGACTGAGAATACGTCGATTATTTGGACCTTTACTCATTGTTACTTTTTTTTGTAGCTTTTTCTGAAAATATTCATAAAATATATTTGACCTCCAAAAAGTTTAATCAAACAAACTACTTCAATTAATTTCCATGTTTAATTCACGGGAAATAAAATTATCAAATAGATTAAATTCTTCTTTAAAAAAAAAAAAAACTCCCTTAGCTTTCACTTTCAAATAATTTTCAAAGGTTTCCTTTTTCAGAACAAAGACAATTTTACCACGTTGGAATTTCGTTTGGCCATAGATTTTCCAAGTAATATTTGGGGGAAAATTTGGCAAATAGTATTTGTCCATACAATTTGCCATTATTTGGCAAATATTTTTGGCAAGTATCCCAAATTCCTAAATATTAGTTTTTTCTAGTATTTGGGCCAAATCTCATTATTTGGGATATTTTAAAAATTAAAATTTTACACCAAACTTTTTTCTTTTACAAAAACACCCTTTATAGTAGTTGTTTGCATTGTATTACATAATTTTTTACGTGAACACCAAAGTAGTGATGAAATATTTAATGAATATGAAAGTGATTATATGGTTGTTGATGAAAATGATGAACAATTGGCTCAGGATAACAAAGTCATGTGCTTTGTCTACTTCACGATGTATGAAATGATGCTTGTTGCACTCACTCCAAACTACCACATTGCTCCAGTGTCATGGACTCTACTTGTTATTTGTTGCAACGAAGATCAAATTGACTTGTAATACAAGCTTATGGTTAGTTTTGATAGTTTTTAAAACTTACGGGTATAAATCATATTTTTCTAAAAAAGCGAAATATGTTTTCCAAATACTATGGTCAAACACGTGGTGAAATTTCACCCAAATTTTCACCCAAATAATATTTGCCAAGAATATTTGAAAATATATGGCCAAACACTAGCTTAATTAGTAAAACTTAATCAAATACAACGTGAACTATATTAAGAAAGTTATTGCTTATCAAATCAGAAAAATAATCATCAAGGAAAATAAAGGGGAAATATTTTAATTATGAAAACGACACAATAAAGAAAATAGAGAACAAGATAAATAAAAAAGTAGGTAAAGACTAAAGAGTTATTTAGCATTTAGGTCGATCACCAAACTTAATTGGATCAAATTCCACATTGGCATCTTCAATTATTGGGTTATCAATTCGATTTTCAGTTTAATGGTTGTTATTAATTGTTAAATCGGTAATCCATAAGATTATATAAAAAATATTATTTTATTCTTTATTATATAACAGTGATTTTTATATTTTGCCAATCTTATTTTTTAAATTTTAGTATTACTTTCTGTTTTAAGCAACACAAACTGGCATCACTTCCTCTCTATTGTAACACCTTTTCTCTTCTTGACATAAATTCATATTACCTTCTCTCTTCTTAATTTTATGACATTGTGTTGGACTTCTATTCTTGCTACTATTTCTATTTTTTTTTATGAATATCGTATATATATAATCATATGAGCATTTTCTTTGGGTTAAATCGAAAATTCAATCGTTAAGAACTAAAAATTGATTAACCAAAATTTAATTAACCAAAAATTGATAATAATAATATAGTCAGGCTAGGACGCTAGGTTGT
Organism: Solanum paucissectum; assembly: GCA_029582445.1. Classification (NCBI taxonomy): domain Eukaryota; kingdom Viridiplantae; phylum Streptophyta; class Magnoliopsida; order Solanales; family Solanaceae; genus Solanum; species Solanum paucissectum. Next base: position 12,382 of record JAJONZ010026905.1, read on the forward strand.
ATAATGATATTAATTTTCTCTAACTCTGATTGATTTAGAGGCCATTTTTTTCATTGAGAATTTCTCTCCTTTTTTTTTGTTGTGAATTTTCTAACGATAAATTTAGAATTTGTGGGTCCTTATCTATTCCATCTCACGAGCCCCTAAAGAACCAGAGCAACTGAATGATCAAAAACCATAATTCATGAAAATAACTCAATGATCAAGAATTGCAAGTATTCCTTTATTTTAGTAGACTCTTGACCACTAATGTCCAATCGAGAAAATTCACGGATATAATTAAGAACTCTAATTACCTTGTTAGGATTAAAGTTGTCTTCTTTGGTGGCATTAACATATAGGATTAAAGATTTTCTCTTTTGTCGAGTGTCTATAAAAAATAGTTTTTTTAGCTATCTTCTCAGGACAGAGATAAAGTTGCGCATATAATTATCCTTTTCAAACTTTACTAATGGAATTACGCAAGCTATATTATTGTTGTTATTATGACATGGGAAAAGATTTAAATATATCATTGAACTCTGTGAAAAGGCTCATTTATGTCATTCATTAAAAAATTGGCTCATCTATGCCACTTTAGTTTGAGATAGGATTCATTCATGATATAGATGAGTCAAACTTTTAATGAATGACATAAATGAGTCTTTTCACAACGTTCGATGGCATATTTGAGATTTTTTTCCTTTTAAAAAATGATTTAATTAATGCTACGGTCGTATCATAATTGACCACATGTAAAAATGGTTTTGCAAAAATGAAAATTGTTTTCAGTTAACAAATAATGACATGAATGAGCCTTTTCTCAAACACAAATGATATAGATGAACCAAACTTTTAACAGATGACATAGATAAACCTTTTCTCAAAGATTGATCACGAGCATTTTAATTGCCTTGTGACATTGACTCATTATTATCCTAAAAGGTGTCAATATCTTTGTTTTCTTCCCTCGTCATTCAATATGAGAAAAATTACACTTTTTGAGCAAATTAGAAAAGATTAAACCTCAATAATGTAGAGCAAATGGAGCCCATTAAGGTGTTTATTGGTTGTTGAAAAATTAAAAAATAAAAAAGAGCCTGGCATTACCCCCCCTAAAATTTTGGACGTTAGTATTTAATTTCCACAATATAATTATTATCAAAGTAAGTTAAAAGGTTTTTATTCAACGGATAAGAGTGATTTTCCGACCAGGTTACAATAAGTGAGTTAAAATCATAATCTAAAATGAAAATTGAAGAGACCAAAATGAGAAAAATGGGACAAGAATAAGGAACTATCGACACATATATAATTGAGATTTTTACATTTTATGTCACTTGACTCAAATTTATAATAAAAAAAGTTTATTTTTTCATTTTTAAAAATATTTTATTTGACTTGTTTTTGTATATAATTTGAAATTTTAAGAGAAAAGAAATAATTCCTTAATTTATAATTATGAATTTTCATTTTTTAATTCTTAAAAACTGATTGAGAATGATATTCATGTTTATCATCACACGTTTAAATATTATTTTTAGTGTAATTTCGTAGTCAAAATTCATAGGAGACGAAAATCCATTTTGTATAATTTTATATAATAGTGTAAAAAGTGAGTATAAACACATTTTCTACATTTTATATAAATTGTTTAACGCGTTCTAACTAGTGACGTAAATGGTGATGGAAGTGATTAGAAGAGAGAAAGAGAAAAAGAGCAAGGAGGAAACAAAATAATTAAAACTCAATTAATGGGAAGTCAATTTGCCTTTGAAGTTTGAACTACGCGGAACAATCAAATTTGTCTCTAAACTATGTGGTATATTCAAATATTATTTTTAATTGTGCAATATGTGGCATTATTGGATGCTAAGTTTTCACCATATAGAAATAAGACACATTTTTTTTCATTTCAACATAGTTCAGAAATAATTTTGATCCCATCTAATAACGACAAAAGCATATTTAAACTAATAACAAAACGTAAATTTCAAATAATATGTTTTAAAAAATAAACATAATGAAATTAGAAACTTCAAATATTTTAAAGCAAATGGAGCGGTTTGCAAATAAAACAAAAGGAGTGATAATTTCAAATGTGAAAAGATTTGTATAATTCCTAATTTTGGAGTTAACCAATTAGTTGAATTTTATCCATTGTAAATAAAATAGTGAATTTAGCAACTAGAACATTGTATATTTAACCATATTCCAAGCTTTTAGAGCAGGAAAATACATACCTACAATACAATAAATGAATGAAAAGCTGGTACAATTTCCTTTAATTAGAAAAATATTAAAGATTTATATTTCTTGTTGTAGTATTAGATTGACCCACATAACAATTAGGTATATAATAAGTTAATAACAATGCATATCCAATAGGATAATATTAATAAGATTTTATTATCTCTTATTCAGCCACCTTGCTTTATTTTTTTATTCAGTATAAAAAAAAATTAAAGTACAGAGACCTCAATAATTTGATCGCTAATTACATCTTATCCCAAAAGTGTTTCAAAATTACAACAATTTCAGATTTTCAGAACTCGTGAATACATTTCTTCTTCGCCCGATACATAGCAAATGATACATGAGTTATGTATCAGATACATAACTATAAACCAGATTCATACTGATTTAGGTTTGAAATAATTGGGGTTATGTATCAACAATACATTATACACAAATAAAGTTATAATATAACTAATACAGATGGAGTGATATATTCTGATGTTAAAGAGAGAGAAGGTTATATGGGATTTTTGTAATTAATTTAAATTGCAAGGATTTTTAGAGTTTATGTTATCTTAAGTCATGTAATTATGTAATTTTAATGATATATTTTTATAATTAGTAATAATTTAACTTTAAAAAATTACTGTATCCTTAATAAGATGATTTATAGTCACACAAGCATCTATAACTTAAAAGTCTTAGACCACAAATTTCAAAAGAATTATTTTCTTTCTTAAATTTCATGTCCAATAAAAAATTATAAATCCGGACAAATGGAATGATTATTTAATTTATTTAGTCTTTTTGTCCGATTTTTTTCATGAAAAAAGAACCATTTCCTTTTTTAAGTGAGATTCTGGAAGAAATCAATTGTAATTAGGGTTCCTGGAAATAAATAATTTGAAATAATCAAGAAAAGTGGCTGGTCAATTCCCCCTAATTATAATTTTAACAATAGTAGTTGCAACTTGCAATATTATATATATATATATATATATATGTATCTTCTTTATGTTTTCCTGAAATTGCGCAGAAGGGCATTAAAAAGAAATAGTAGAAGAAGATTATGAGTCTATGACAACGTGTAACACATTTATATCAAGTGATTTTTATACATTTTAAAGATTAATAAATAAAGACATAGAGATGGGTATGGGTCACGGATAAAAATCGATCCAAACTGAAAAACTAAATCAAATCGATAAAATAAAACCGATTTTATTTGGGTTTGATTTGGTTTGATTTTAGATTTTTGAAAATCGGTAGTATTTGGTTTGGTTATGATTTTATTCGAAAAAATCAAAAAAATAACCGAATCGAACCGATGAATTATATACATATATTTTATTAATATACATACTTAATATATTATTTTTCTAAATAATTTTAAAGATCTTATATATATTTTCATTAAAATTTCTTTATACTTTACTTATTGAAAGCAAGAATGCCCAAGGCGAAAACATTTATCTTATTGATTTCATGTAATATGAGTGTTTATAACAATTCTTTGTGGGACTGAAAATGTTATTGTCTCTTCCTTCTAGGCCAATATAGTGAATTTTAAAGTTTTATTGATAGTAAATTTAGTGATCGAAAGTTCGATAATTTAAGTCATTCTAACTATTTTTTTGTTTTGAATGGATTGTTGTCACTTTTTTCACATTTTGAATGAATTGTTTCTTTTATTTTTGTGTTTGGTTAATAACCGAACCAAACCAAACCGAAATTGATAACCACCAAATCGGTAAATGTATATTATATTTGGTTTGGTTTGGTTTTGATAATTTTAAAACCGATTAAGTTGGTTTGGTTTTGGTTTTGACCAATAACCGATCCAAACCAACTCGTGAACACCCCTAGTTTTAGTATTCCGAAAGGATATTTCTTATGTCTAGACTAGTTACTTTAGTTTCAGACTTGCATCATATTTTAGAATCTCTTGTACTTACGACATCAAATCTTGGTGGTATTTTAGCTTTCCGCATTTCATACTTATGAAAGACTTAGTGTTTGGATACCCTGTTTGTCGCTTATCTTTCTACTATTATTGTTTAATTAAATTGGTACAATGATTGAGTTAGCTTACCTATCGGTTATGGAACAATAAGTGTCATCACGACTTGTGAATTTGGATCGTGGCAATATATTAACTTTGTGTATTATTAGTTTTTTTTTGGTATATTTTTTCAATCTAATTATAACTAATGCAAAATGTACACTCTATTTGATATTACGATATGTATAACTAATACATGAAAATTCATGGTATTAATAATGCAAGCAATTTTGATGTAGGCATTAACATGGTTAAAAACACGATTGTCCTTCAAAATCGTTTCCTTATCCTTTCCATAGTATTTGTGAAAGGTATTTATGTAAACAAATAATTATTTCCAGAAATTATGCAACGAATGTTATTTTTAATGCACCAAATCAAAACTGCATAAGAAATAGTTTCAGCATAACTAATGCAAGTCACTAATACACCATATACAACACTATTCTTATGCACCGCCATAAACGACAATATTTAAGAAAAACAATTCATGGAACAAAACATGATTTGCCCTTCCTTTGTACAAATTGAATGTGAATGAGGAACATACTAGTTTTTCAAATCAAAAAGTGCTACAATATGTTTGTTACTTTGCGTCTTTTCTGTTCTAATCAATTTAACCTAATTGTCTTTCTCAATTATCACTTTACTTGGGGTTCGATCCTTTTCGAATCTTGCTAATATAATGTTTTATATATTGAATTGCCTTTTGATTAATGCTTCCTTTTAATCATCACCATAATATTATGTTATAGAGAAATTATTGCAGCCATTCTTCTTATTAATTGATAAGCGGTTCCTAATTTAAAGCACTTTTGTTTGGCGTACAACTTACGAGCTTCATCCACATTTGTTGAATTATTCTAGAACTACCTTTATCTTGTAATATGCTAACCTTATCGACTATTAATATTGTGTTAGCTAGGGTGTGATCGGTGCGAAGAAAATAGTTTTATGGAAAATACTTTTTAAGAAATAAGTGAACTTTTTAAATTTATTTTCTTACGTTTGGTAGGTAATAAAAAAATATTATCTTAAAGTATTTATATACCATTAAAACAATTAATATAAGAGGTGCGGGTGGGTGCAAAGGTAGAGGTGTAAAATAGTGGGGAAGAGGGCTATTGGGTGTTTTTTTATTTAGGAAAAAAACAAATTTATACCACTTGAATCAATAATAAAATAAAATCATTAGCGTGAATAAGTACAAGCAAGGTGGGGCTAGGCTTTACTTTATCAATCCTGATGAGATAACAAACCTCTACTAATTAAAAGCATGGAGAAAATTAAGTATTCTATGATTACCACAGAGTTATTACATACTCTATGATGATATGACAAATGAGGATATTTAAATAATGCAAAAATATAAACGTCAAGAAGAAGGTTGAGTTATTAACCTCAAACTTCTTTTTATATATGTATGAACTAAAAAGGATAGTGTAATACCCCGAAAAATTTCTTGTAATATGTTAACCTTATCGACTATTAATATTGTGTTAGCTAGGGTGTGATCGGTGCGAAGGAAAATAGTTTTATGGAAAATACTTTTTAAGAAATAAGTGAACTTTTTAACTTTATTTTTTTACATTTGATAGGTAAGAAAAAAAAATATTATCTTAAAAGTATTTATAAACCATTTAAACAAATATTATAAGAGGTGGGGGCCGGTGCAAAGGTAGAAGTGTAAAATAGTGGGGAAGAGGGCTATGGGGTGTTTTTTTATTTAGGAAACAAAACAAATTTGTACCATTAGATAGAGCATCCAACGGTGTTTTATTAATAATAAAATAAAATCCTCAATGTGAATAAGTACAAGCAAGGAGGGCTAGGCCTTACCTTACCAATCAATCCTAATGAGGTAACAAATATCTACTAATTCAAAGCATGGCGAAAATAAGAGCTAGAGAAAACTAAGTATTCTATGATCACCAAAGAATTATTATATACTCTACGATGATATGATAAATGAGGATACTTAAATAAGCAAAAATGTAAACGTCCAAAAGAAGGTTGAGTATTAACCTCAAACTTCTTTTTTATATGTATGAACTAAAAAAGATAGTTTGTCCGTCTAGAGCAATCTGAAGTACTTCCTCTTGTCTTCTTCTTCAAATATTTCCAATAACACTTGATAGTTCATCATTTCTACTTGGATTTATTGGATCTTGTCGAAGTTGTTGAGACTGTCGATCATATGATTCTGCTTTGTCAGTCGCATAGGTAGGTGCCTTGGAACAAATTTCCCAATCACCTTACCATCCCAACTATGTAATTACCTTCTATGCATGTGTTTGTTTTGTTTTTTTTTTGTTGCTTCCACTTCTTTGTTGTCTGGGTGAAAAATTTCCATCCCTAGCCACTTTATCAGAATATATATCTAACATACTATCTTTTTTTATCCTCCTTAAGGAATTCCTTTCTCAAATCAATACATTGGTTAATTCCTAATGCTAAGGCTCCAGACTCATTCTTCTTTGCAATCACATTTTTAGGCACAAATATTGAAGCTTCTGGGCTTAATTTACTAGTCAAAGGAGGAGATGAAACATGTTCTTCTTCAACAACCAAATCAGCCCACAGAGGAACACTTATCTCCCCTTGTTTTTCTTAGAGACAATCAAATTATTTGTCGAATTAACATGAGAGAGTGATGACATACCTTTCTCCATACAATGCTCTAGTTGATTTATTTTAGTAGCAGACAAAAAATCAAAAACATATTGAGTGGTAAAGTTAAAATAGGATCAACACACTCAATCACACTCTTTTCCTTACTTGAAAAATTACGTCGACTTGTCGAGGAACCAATATGACTACTAACTGACTTTTTGTGTGCAATCCAGTACTCCAATTACTACCAACAGACTTTTTGTGTGCAATCCAGTCTAATTTTCAGATACATTCTCATCACCACTGAAATTTTCAGCTTGCAATTCAAAAAGTTTTGTAGCTGCGACAATTTTCATAGAGCCTTGCACCAGTAGGGATTTCATTTTCAACACCATTGCTATTTAGTTGCTGCCCAAAATCAACTTGTAACGCTATGACCAAAGCTTTTGTAATTGTTTCACTATTGTGCACTTTAACTCTAACACGATCAACTATATCATCAATAACCATAACTTGTTGATTATTCCAACCACCCAAGACATCCATTTGGTGTTGTAGTATCTCTTCATTGGGAATAAGAATTAGATTAAAAAACTAGAGCATATATGCCCTTCACTCAACGGAAGACTAAATAGGGACACGTGGCGCAATTTTATTCGTCGATCCAATATTTAATAAATGTATGACACATGTATGTCCATTAGTATAAAGGGCATATATGTTCTAGTTTTTGGATGGTAGGGGCACCAATGTCCAAAAATATGACGGAGGGTATCTGCATACCGTTTATGATAGTTCAGGGGTATATTTGTCATTTTTCCCTTTATTTTCTTCATACTCTTGATGCATACAATGAGCGCAACAAAGTGGAAAATTATCATAGACAATTTTCTGATAATGTTCATAATTTTACCCGATTCTTTCTCCAGAAATTATAGTCTTACGCGATTCAGATGCTAATTTAATAAGTCTAGGATTATCTTAACCCTAGCAATAGTTTGCCTATTTCAATCTTGTGTTGCTTTATTCAGCGCAATAGATTTTTCTATTCAAGCTACATAAAGAGAGGGAAAGAAAAGAGTAGGGGCAAGGGTCTATGAGGTGTAAAGGTGAAGATGACGTGTGTTGAAGGTTGGGAAGGACACAATCAATTCACATAACCAGAAACAAAAAATTTCCAGCGTGAATCGGTGGAAAATTGATGTTATAAACACAATTTTCCAATTCATTTCCCACCAAACTAGCCCACTGAAAAATGCATGATGAAAAACAGTTAAACAAATTCCAATTGAAACTCTTGAAATTTTTTAAATTTTCTTTGTGAAAACACTACTTTATATGTTTTCTTTTCTCGCAAATTCAATCAAAATATCTATGAAAATAACCACGGAAGATTTGTCAGTGAAAAATTTCAATGGGAAAATAGTGATTTTTTAGTTGCAGTGAAATGTGACTAGTAGGGCTTGTTTTCCCTACTTTCATTAGGGGGCACATTTCCTTATTTCTAAAGACCTTAGTTTCCTAGAAAAGAATATTTTCAAAGTATTTAACCAATCAAGTATGAAAAATTTTAAAAATATTTTCCTCCGTACCATACACACCTAAAAATATTTTCGAAGTATATATATATATGTACACACAGAAATACACACGTATTTTCCCTATAATCATGTGTTACATCTAAAGACTAGATGCCAAACACGAAATTAATTACTTAACAACTAATGAAAGATAAAATTACCCAATTTTATATGTATATATACACAAATACACACGTATTTTCCCTATAATCATGTGTTACATCTAATGACTAGATGCCAAACACGAAATTAATTACTTAACAACTAATGAAAGATAAAATTACCCAATTAGTTGTTAATGACTAGCTAGTGATGTGGATATTACACATTCCACTTTCCCAAAGTTTGAATTTTTTTTTTACCCAAAGTTTGAATTGTCTTTTAATTAAACTGATAAAATTTCAAATTCCGTGAATTTTTCCTCAAATTGAAATTGTGTAGTTCAAAGGTTCCCGACATTTTGATTGTGTTATTTATGTTATAAATTGCCCTAATATAAATATCCATAATATATTTTATTTTAATTTCATATAGAAGAAAAAGCGGTTAAAATAGTTTGAAGTATGAAAAGTTAGAAAAATGAAAGGCCAAGCTGGAATTGGGCTCTTCGACTAGTTGGGCTGTAAAACAATTAGTCTGACTGGGCTGTGGTGAAAAAAATAAGTAAAAATTATGCAAATCACATAGTATAAGAAAGAAATTACTTCCTATCCCTACTCTTTCATAAATTACCAAAAATCCCTATTTTTAATGTCTTTCGGATACATAATATTGTAGGCGGATACTTTAATTAATAGCAGGCGGATACTTAAATTAATAAGTTGTTCTTATCAGTTTAATGCGTTAAATAAGGGATTAAAAACAGAAATTATAATTGACTCTCGCTGTTAACGCGTACATTTCTTCCTTCAACCAATCAGTCGTTCATAAACCTCTAACTGAATTAGAAATTTTAAATTTCAAATTGTGAAACTTTCTCCATGTTCTTCGAAAATTCAGTAGAAGTTTGATTCAAAAAAAATTGGAACGCAATTTTGTGAATTTTAAATTTCAAATTGTGAAACCTTCTCCCTGTTCTTCGAAAATTCAATAGAAGTTTGATTCAAAAAAATTTGGAACGCAATTTTGTGAAGTTTCATAATGAATATTTCGATCTTGTTAAGATATTCTGGATTATGGAAAAGTGATGTTAGACACGAGCGATACAGAAGTGATGGGATAGTGGTATCTGAAAATATTTCGTTCGTTAATCTTATTTCAGCAATTGCAGCTAAATTGGATATCGATGAATTGAAAAAAAACATCGAGATCAGATACGTTGTTGAAGGTAATTCGTCTCCATTGTGTATTCGGAATGATATGGGGTGAAATTGTACATAGAAATTAAGAAA